>PVIC010017533.1:0-32624 GCA_004025085.1 Thryonomys swinderianus
GGTCCTCATCTGTAAAGTGGAAATGGAGAGCGTCCCCTCCTAGGCCTGGCTGATGGCAGGCTGCCAGTGTTCAGAGCTCGGTAACAGGAGGAGAAACTTAATGATGATGAAGTGTGCACTCAGGCTTGATTCTGTGCTTGGTGGGCAGAGGCTCAGCGGGGTGAGTGAGGCCTGGCCGTGTGGGGCTCACCTGCCAAGGCCCAGGTGGGCCACACACATTTCCTGGTGGCCACACGACCTGGCCTGACTTCTCAAGGATGAAGCAAAACAAAGGCAAAGTAACCTGCTCACTCTGATATATTTCTTTCTCCTTTGGGGACAAAGAGCAGTAATGAACCCTCCCACTCTCCAGCCAGCAGTGTCTTCTCAGAAAGATTTTTGTTTGGAAGACAGTTATAACCCCAAAGTCTTAACCCATGGGCGCCTGGTCCAAGGCTCTGGCAGACTATCATGCCTACTTTCCTCATCTGAAATGCTTGTCACACAATCCACATTCCTCTGTGTCCCGTGAGCTTCTTTGAGACATATATCCTTCCTTGTGCCCTTGGCCTCAGCTCCTTCCTGACTGGCAGTGCAAAGGTAAAAACTCAGGCTTGAGGGGCAGACTCCTCCATGTCAAATTTCAATCTACTGGTACCCTTGCTGGCTGACCAGGGGCAAGCCGTTGTTGGGAAGCTCCTCTGGGGTTTCGGAGGTGCCCAATCCCCGATGAGGTCAGAACCGTTTGAGTAGGAGGCATCACCCATCTGCTTCATCACCTAGGAAGCTGATGGGAATGGCAGCTGTGCAGAGCCAGCTGTGGAGCAAAGTTTAGCTGTTCAGGGCAGTAGTGATCCAAAGGCTTCCTCCCCCTGGGGTCATGGTTGGCTTATTCCATGGAAGAGCAGAAAATTTATGTTCTTTAGTAGGGTCAGGGTGCAGTGGGAGGAAAGGAAGTACACATGCTCTGAGCTTTTCTCAGCCCCCACAGTTACATACTGCAACATTGAGTTTATAATAAAAAAAGTATGTCTGATCTCTGTCCTGTTTCATGGCATAGCAGCTCCTAAAACACTGGAGCTGTGGAGGTCATAGTGCATTTGGCATGCGAATGAGATGGCAGTGGCTGGGGGGCTTAGGTAACGCTTGGATGGGGACTGGCTGGCAGGGAACCCATTCCGTGGTTAGGGGCTGAACGTCAAGTTGATCACTGATGGCCAGTGATATAATCAACCATGTCTGCACAATGAAACCTCCATTAAAGTCAATAGGATAAGAAGGAGAACTTCAGGATAGCTGGGAGGGGCCGGGCGGTTGGCACCCTGGACAGAAAATGGAAGTCCTCCATCCCTTTCCAGTGCTTTGTCCCATCTGTCTCTCATGTCCGGCTTTTCCTGAGTTGCACCCTTTTGTAATAAGCAGGTAATCTAATAGGCGAATTGTTTCCCTGAGTGCTGGGAGTGCGCCACAGGTGGTGGCCACCCACGAGAGAGGGCTGTGGGAGCCTCTGTGTTAGCCTGTCAATTAGAGATGCCGCTGCAAGCTGAACTGGCATTTCGGGTTGGGGGGGTGAAGCCATCTGTGGGGCTGATGCTCTCTCCAGGCAGAGGTGTCAGAGGGAGGTAAGCTGTAGGACATCCAGCGTGTCTGCAGAGAACTGGGGAGCTGCTCAGTGTGAGAAGTGAAGTCCCAAGAGTGATGAAGGGCTGTGGGATTACAGAAGGAAAAAGGAAACAAAGGGTCTTTTCCTATTCAGAGACAACATCTTGAGGGAGGAAATGAAAGTAGCAGACTAGGTGGACACTCCTTCCCAGGCTTCTAAGAAGGCCTGCTGTGCCTCTTGTCCTCATGGCAGAGAGCCAGGGAGAGAGGTGAGTTTCCATGTATCTTCTCTGGCCTGGTTTTCTCACCTATGAGAGTGATTGTCATTTGGTATTTGTTATGGTTTATACCCAGATGTCCCCCAAAGCATCATAATGGGGCTTTTGGATTGTGATTGTATCACGAGCACATAGTTGACTTGTCATGAGGCAGGGTCTGGCTGGAGGGGTGGTCACTGGGAAGAGTGCATCTCCCTCCCAGCTCTCTTCTCTCCTTGCTTCCTGCCTGCCATGCTGTGAGCAGTTTTCCTCCACCAGGCCCATCTGCTGTGTAGCTCTGCATGGGAGCTGGCCAACTGGGAACTGAAACCTTTACAAACTGAGTCAAAATAAACCTCCTCTCTGTTAATCTGTCAGGTATTGTATCTCAGTGGTGAGAAAGACAGTATTGTTGGGAGGATGGTAAGAGAGATGATTCTTTATCCTTGGTCTTATCCTAGGGCCTGGAGATACCATCAGCCATTTGGATTTGGAGACTCTTCCTGTGAAACTAACTGATGCTCCAGCCCTCATTTTTCCTCCACTTCTGTGAGTTCCAGGTGAGGTGAGGTGGCTCGCGCTCCTCTGGTGGGAATCAAACTTTTCTGCTGTCGCCAGTGTTGGCTGTTATTGCTTTAGGCACTCAGTTGCCACTATTTCTGTTGGTGCTAAACTGGGAACTGTCACTAGAACAGAACTTCGCTGCCTGGGCCTGCAGATATTACTCTATTGTTAGATACCCAGAGATCAGTCTGTACTTTTCTTTCAGATACTCTTCTTTTCCTCCACAGAAACTTTAAGAGATTCCTAGTGGGCCAGGGTCAGAGCAGGCTTGTGCAGTGCTGCTCAGAGTGCTACAGAACATTGTTTTCCCACCCAGAGTGAACCCACACATCTCAACTCTCCCTTGGCTGGGATGAAACTCGACTGCAGTAGGATATTCCTGGGCAATGGGAAAAGTTTCTGTTCTTAGTTCAAGAATATTCACCCTGATGTCCTCAGAGCTCAGCTCAGTCTCTAACTCTGCCTTGGTTCTAAATCCTAGCCCCACCATCACTGCATTTGCATAATGATACTAGCTTTACTGTCTTTTTCTGCACAACCCCGAGGATAGCAGTGATGGTAACAGTGCCTGCCTCCTGGGGTCAGTTGGAGCACAGCATTTAGAACAGCACCTGGCATGCAGGAAGCCTCTGAAGGTGTTAGCAGTTTATGTTATTTTCATTTCAGCCCCAGAAAGTCTGAGCAATGACAATCAGAAGTGAGAGAACATCAGTTGTTCTTAACTGTGCCATGGAAAACCCATTTTTTGGGGTGTGTGTGTCAGCTTGTTTTTATAATATTGTGAGTAATAGTAGTAACAATCAGGTAATGAGAGCTAGCATTTGTGTTTATGTACTACTATTGTGACAAGTACCTCATATGAGTTTATTATTTAATTTATAATAGTCCCTTTAGTAATGTCTCATTATTAGTTTAGCTTAACTCAGATTGGTCATATTATTATTCTCAGTGCAGAGCCTGAACCCAAACTTGGGTTTGTCTCATGCCAAAACTTGTGACATTATTGTGATCTGTTGTTGTATCCCCAAAGGTTGTATGTACCCATGGGGGGAATAGGCTTTCTTGGGGCAAAGCAGGGATTAAGCAACAGAGTTATTGGAGGTAAAAACCAAAATGCAAAAAAGGAAACCAAAGAATTATCTCAACTTCAGGGTTTTCAGACTTGTCACCACCTAAGGCCACAGTGCCATCTCAGCAACCTGCTGCAGTCAGGTTCATGATTCTTGCCAAGGCCTTGTGTGTGGAAGACTCTTGGAGGCCTCCTGGAAATTTCCATTTCTTTGCTCAGAAGTTATGGCCTTCCAGCCAACTATGGCCTGCAAGTTTTTCTGCAGACAGTGTGGCTGTTCCATTTTTTTCTAAGTGAAAGGGACATAATCTGAAGGTGCCCAATGACATGCCCAGCGCTGGTGGCCAGGTGCAGACAGGAAGGTGGAGTGTGCACCCCTCGGGTTTGGTGTGTTGCAATAAGTTCCTGTCTCTTGGGACTGGTGAGGAGCTGAGAGAATCCCTTCTCAAATTCACCGTCAAGTGAGAGCAGAAGAGCTGGATCTGTAGGGAGCAGCTCTCAAGGGGACGAGCTCCCACAACACGCAGTGGCAGGGACTGTCTTGTCTGGATTCTCAGGATCCGCACAGGAAGCAGGGGCTGCCCCTGCTGAGCTGCGTGCAGGGTGCGGAGGGGGGTGGGAGGGGTTTTGTGCTTTCAAGAGCCGTCCTGAAGGGACTGTGCTGGTGCACTAGAGGGACGGAGCCTTGTGCACAGTCACCTGCAGCCTGGGTTCCTGGGCACTGCTGAGCCCCTGGGCTGACTGTCTTTCCAAAATTCCTGTTCCCCACACCTTGGGATGTGTCCCTGTTTGGGTGTAGACCTGATGGCAAGGTCATCTCAGATCAAGGTGGGTCCCTAAGCCCCTGGCTGTGTCCACCTGGAATGACAGGGCACCTAAAGATGGAGGAGATGGGCACCGGTGCTGTGATGCATGCACGGGCTGAGGGAGGGTGGGAGGCTTGGAGACAGGCAGGTGTGTCCCTCTGAGCTGCAGGGCAGCCACTGTGCTGATACCGAGCCTCATATCTGGGCCCTGTGGGGTAGAACGGACCACGTGTGGTGTGAGCCACTCCATGCTGGGCGATTTCTTGTGGTCCCCAGGAGAGGGCCGTGGAGCTTCTGCTGGGAGCGACCGGGGTTCAGGACCTGCCTGCAGAGTGCTGGGAAACACAGCAGGGCCCTAAGCCCCAGGGGATGGTGAGTGGGTCCCAGCGCAGCTGCCCCATGGCTGGACTGAGCAGCAAGGCCCAGCCCTTTAAGACGACCTTCCTGGGAGGCCAGGAGCCACGGGAGGAAGGGCCCGGTGCTTGCAGTCCTGCGTGAGTCTCTCCCATCTCGGCCCCTCTCTGCTTAGAAGCCAGAGGAGCTGGGCTGCATCGCGAGCCCACGCTGTTTCCAGCAAGGCTTTGGGGTCCTAAAGGTGCACGGATGTCCGCCTTGTTCCACACGCGGTCATCTGGTACCTGGCTTATGCGTTGGGCGTCCACAGTGTTTCCTGCGCTGTGACAGTCTTTGTGAACTGCAAACATGGACTGATGAAAATGAGACTTTAGAAAGGGCCCTATGAGCCAAAACGTCTCAGAGCTGCTTCCGCCTTGCTCTGCGCTGTTCACCCTGGGAGGCAAGGCTGCTGGCCTCAGTCCCTGGGCTTCCTGGCTTTGCAGTCCATGCTTCTGTGGCCGCTCGTCTGCTGTACTGCTTCCAGGTCCCTGCTGGGGCTTGCCACAGAAAGGGGAAGAGCTCGCCGCTGGGAAACCCATCTCTGGTGCGGACCAGAAGTTTTCAGGGGACGAAGCTCCGCGTGCATCCTTCATCCTGACCGGGGTTGGCTCCTGGGCCTGCTGCCCAGTCCAAGAGAGGCCCTAGCGCTCTGCTTTCTTCAAATCTGGTATTTTAATACTCTTTAATAATATTGTTTCCACAAATTATAAAATTTGCAAAGTGACTAAAACAAGCTATATAACAGGAAAGCACAAAGAAGAAAAGTAAGTGCTGTTCCGGGTCTCACCTCACGGGAGCAGCGGTCTTGGAGCCCAGTGACCCTAGCTCCCTCCTCTCTCTCTTTTCACGTACAAATTGTGATAAGATCAAAGAACAGGTAGAAAAATAATATTCTGCGCATGTCGTTAAAAGCAGGAAGTATACAGGCCTGTGATTCACGGAAGCAAAGGCGCTGGAGGGAATGATCAGAACCTCAGGTCCTGCCTGCACGCCCCCCCCATCACCCGCCGCTCCTCCCAGCCCTCCCGGCCCGCCCCCTCCTCCCCCACCTCCAGCCCGGACTCCCCTGTGCCCCTCGGAGACAGAGGACCTAATAGGTTCCCCTCACGGTAACACTCAGGCCGGCGTCAAACGTCTTACCCGCCTAAGTCAGGGCTCCGCGCTCAGCTCCCAAAGAGCCCCCCGAAGCAGCACGGCCGTGGAAACTAACAGGTGGAGGCTGTTACAGTTCTAAGGCACAAGCGTTAAATTTAGGCAATTCTATAAATATCCTAACAAGGCACCCTAGGAAATCAGAACATTTTCATTTTATCTGCAGCCTATTTCATGTCGTATTTTTATTTTAATTTTTGGTGCGAACCTGGGTACTTGTACATGCTAAGCATATGTGACACCACTGAGCTCCTGTCCTGGTTTTAAATTGCAATTATTGTAGCTAAATAGTTTCAGGTTTCAATTTTGGTGTGCGAATGTTCATGACCTGCCTTTGAAAAAACTTTAAAATTTGTTTTCCTGAGTTCTTTGTTTTGACTCATATTGAGGTTGGATTTGCGAGGATGGCTTCTGCAGTCTCCCCGCTCTGTGCTTGGGGAATGTGCTTTCATTGGGCTGTGCCTTTGAATTTGAAGGACAAGTTCTTTGCGTGTAAAATTCTGGGCTAACCCTTTCTTCCTTGGAATCCACGCTCCTCTGACTTAGGCGGTTAAGACGTTTGACGCCAGCCTGAGTGTTACTGTGTGGGGAGCCTGTTGGGTCCGCTGTCTCCGAGGGGCGCGGGGGCGTCCAGGCTGGAGGTGGGGGTGGAGGTGGGGCGGGGAGGGGCGGGAGGCGCCGTGGGTGATGGTGTCCGGGTGGGGTGGAGAGGGGAGAGGCGTCCAGGTGGGTCAGGAAGGCAGGGGAGGCCACGAGTGGCTGCGGCTGCATCCTGGCCCATCACCGCTGCGTGCTGGGATTCCTGAGACCAGGTAACTCCTAAGGGGCAGAGAAGAATTTCTCACCGTGGAGGCTGGAAGCCCGGGACCAAGTCGTGGGCAGGGCCAGGCACTGCTTCGAGTTTGGCTCTTGTGCCTGCGTCTTCCAGAGAGATGGTCACTGTGTCCCCTGGTGTCAGGGCAGAAAGGCAGAAGGAGCTGCCAGTTGCAGCAGCTGCTCGTCTGGGCCCAGCCCACTCTGATTGCGGGGGAGGGGCTGGTCTCTTCACACGCAGCATAGCTCTCGAGAAGGCTGGGTGTCAGGGGACCCTTCCAGAATGGCAAAGCCAAGTGCTATGTGGACAGGACCATGGAAAGGAAACCCCATGAGCCACAGTACCCGAAGCGCCGCCACAGTGCTGTGGGAGGCCTGTACTGGCACGTGGGTTGTGTTATAATTCTCCCCCTAAGCAGAGGTGCCTGCAGCACTGATGTGGCCACAGTTTCCAACCGTACACCTGTGTCTTCCACAGCCCTGAGTGCCACCCGTGCCCACCACGACCTTAGTGCATCCTCGGGGCTGAGAGAACTCTCAGGAGCCGTCCATCCTGGACACGGGCAGCAGGGAAATTTGGGGTGTTGTGTGTTCCCAAGGAGCACTACCCAGTCACAAGGAAGGGCCTTTGGGTGATTGCCATCCTCAGGCATCAAATGGCACCCTGGCCCTGTGGCCAGTTCCTCCTGCTGGGTTCCTGTGTCACTACCCAGTGCCCTGGAAGGGGGCGGGGCACTGAGCGAGGCCTGGCCATTCCCAGCCTGCCCAGGCCGCCTGGGGTTCTCACCCTGCCAGGGCTGCAGGTCTCCCCTCGGCCCATCGCTACTGTTGCTGCTGCTGTGAGAGTGGGAGGAAGGGCTCCTCGGACGATGGAAACGGGAGGAAGCCGAAGCTGAGATGGGGAGGCTTGCTTGAGGAAACACTCTCGGGACATGGTGGACCTGGGCGGGGACCCAGACTTCAGAGTCCAAACCCATACTCACCGGCAGCGGCAGGGCACCTCCAAGCAGCTCTTCCAGAAGCAGCAATAAGTCACTCCTCCAGCCGGTCCAAAGGTGGCCTCTGTGCCAGCACCACGAGCGGGGCTTCCGAGCTCTTCCTGTCACGGTTCCTGACAGATGAAGGTTGTGTGCCCCCACCAGGGCCGCTGCCCAGGGACCCGCTGCCTGTGCAGCTTCCCTCCTCGTGGGTCCTGCTCCTTCCTCTCCCCTCTCCTCCCCACCCCCACTCCATGACAGAGCAAAGCGTTATCTCTTCTGCACGAAGATTTGCCTTTGAAGTCAACCGGGAGATTTCTCCAGGGGAGAAAATGATGGGGATGGTCTGGGGTCCTTCGTTCTTGGCTTTCAGCTCTGCTGCTGATCACAGCTGTGGTGCGGAGGCAGGTTTGGAAAGATCTGGTTCCAAAGACAGGACGGATATTGGTTCCTAGGATTGTATTAAATACTTGGTAAGGGATAAGAAATCAATTCATCAAGTGGCTTAGAAAATAATAAGTGACCAAGAAGCAGCAGGGGGGGGCAAACAATCTCCAATGTTGCACCAGTTTCCAAGGAGCCCTTTGATAATTCAGAGGCTCAGGGCCATGCACATTGGCCACATTATTTATCACTGGAGCATGGATGTCTAACCACATCCAAGGGCTTTCACTGGGCCCCTTAAATCACACAGGACCACAATGAAATGCAAACAGTCTCATGGAGGTTTGGGAACAAAGGAAAGGCAGCGCTGGCTTCCAGCCTTCCCCACAAGTCTGGAGAGGCCCCAGGGCCCAAGTGCGGACTTTCTCCTTTGTTCACTCTGCATCTTGTATCGCTCTGCTTGGCCAGGGTGACTCCCTGTTCTGTGGACTGGGTTCCCATGACTTTTCTTTTTTTACTGCTTGCTCCAAAAATCCTTGACTCTGTTCCCGAGGAATGGTGGGCACGGCAGGTAACTGACTTCCTCGTGTGTCTGTGGAGTGTTTCTGTCTTTGCCTCTTGAAACCTTAGAAGGAGGAAAAGACCGGGCGGTATCGGTGCACTTTGGGTTGCGGGAGAGTTTACGGTACCATGGGGAGAGCAAGGCCCTTCCGACAGTGGCCGGAAGTCTACCTTCTCCTTCCACTTACCTCCCTGAGGCGTTCTGAGAGTGATGTAACCCGGCTGGCTTCCAGTTGTGTCACGTGTAAAATGGGGCACCCGTCACCCCCCACTTCCTTTGCTTACTGTACCCCAAGTTCTCCAGCTGTGCGATCTTAATGAAACAGAGATTCCCTCTGGTTCCAAGGTTGGATCTGGCTCTGGTTTTACCATCCCTGGGCCATTCAGTTAGATTTGTTAGTTAATTCTTTTTATTGCTTGAATTGGATATGCTAATGGCTAATAACCTAGCGTTAGCATTAGCTTGAATGCCAGGGAATAGTTCTTCTAATGTTAGAGGCTTCTTCTAGAGGGGAATGAATAGTTTTTGGCTTCCTGATTTATTCTAGAAAGCAGGCTGGGGAAGAGCTGTCAATGGGAAGAGCCTCTGGGTGTGTAGTCAGACAAATCTGGCTCAAACCCCAGGCTGAAAGCTGAATGGGCACAAAGACTGCAAACCCAGAAGAAGGCCTTTGAAGTGCTTTATCTCCCAAGTTGCATATAAACCTCAATTGTTAATTTGGAGACCTTGGGTTTTACAATATTATGAATGCTCCAGGTATTTGGCTTAATATAAATCTTCTCATACAGGAGTACACTCATACGTGTTGCTAATGCTCAGCCTTGTACTGAGGAAATTAATCCTCGAAGTGCAGTTAGTGCCCAGCAGAAAGATAACTGACTCAGCAGCCCATCCAAGGCTTCCCATCTGGGCTCAGCATTCCCAGATCCTGCTGCTTTGCACTAGATGGAATCTCGCTGTGCTGTCCTGGCTTCCCTGGGATCCTGGGGAAAAATAGGTCAACTGGATCTTTCTGGGAAATGAAAGTTGATGTATTTGTACACCTGTTTTCTCTTGTGGGAACAGAGAAAGGGCTATGATCAATTATCAATAAAAACTCTGTGGTACTTGAGGCAGGACATTTAATGCCACAATCATTTGGACTTATTTCCTCAACTCCGTGGCATGAGTGCTAGCATTCTTCATCCCACTCTGGACTCGCACCCAGGGTGGACACGTCGAGTTGGTAGACATTAGTCAGCTTAGTCAGCTGAGCTCTCTTTCAACAAACAACAAATGTATCCTCAGGTGTGAAGCCAGTGCTTCGAAAAGCTGTTCTGTATTTCCTTCACACAGACCCCCACCATGGGAAATCCAACCCATTTTATGTAGAAGAGGAGAACTGGAGAGTTTCTATCACAGGCCAGGCCAGAGGAAAGCTTTCACAGCCAAGAACGACAGGAACCAGGGTTCAGCTGATACGTAGCCAAAACTGTACTCTCTCTCTCTCTGTTCTACCTAATTCTGTGCTTCCTTCATTCTCAGGAGGCTTCTTAATATAAGAAGCTTTAAGTGTTCCCATTACTTATCCTTCAGATTCCAGCCATCAGACTCCAGGAGCTCAGCTACAGTTGGGTCTTGTTAATTCTGATTGGTCTAGTTCAGCGCTATCTTCGAGCCAATCACCACTAGCAAGGATCTCATGTGCTTATCTCTGGGCCAATCACTATTGCCAAGGGAGCAGAGTGCTGATTGGCTAGGCTGGTCCTGTGCTCTCTCCCTGGAGTAGTGAGGATGCTTTCATCCTCAGGGAAATGGTGTGCACTGCGTTGTTGTGGGACAGCAGAGGCGCAGCAGCTGCTGTACCCAAAGGGAAAGTAGACTTTGTGCAGGAAAGGCAGCACGTGGGCCTGAGAGATTACATGTAACTGATAATACTGATGTGTTTTCCAACCTCTTCTTTGGCACCATGGTTTTCTTTGAAATAACTTTCTCCAGCTGTGATTCACATCGCACACAACTCACCCTCAAAAGTGTAAGATGAATGATTTTTGTTACAGTCACACATAGATGTGTTGCACAACCATCGAAACAAAACATGTTGGAACACGTTCACTGGGCCTCTTTTCCTCCCACTTCCAACTTTCATTAGTGTCACTGGAAACCATTAATCTGCTTAGTATAGATTTTCCTGAACAATTCACAAAAGTGACTTTTTGGGGCTGGTTTCTTTCACTTAACACAGTGTTTTCTGGACACTGACAGGGTGTATCAGCACTTCATTTATTTTTATGGTCCAGTAATACTCAGTTGTGTGGATCACCATGTTTCTTTTTCCACTCATCAGCATCAGGTCTTTTGGCTGTTGTGCAAAATGCTTTTCTGAAAATCCCTGTTGGAGTTTCTGTACACGTGTCAGATTTCAGGGTGGCATGATAATTCTGGGTGTGGCATTTTGAGGAACTGCCAGACCGTTTCCCAAAGTGACAGCCCTGCTTTGCATTCCCTCCAGCAGCGTATATGGGTCCCAGCCTCCCCCATGCTCGGTATGATCTAACATTTTAGTTATTGCTGCTCTAGTGGGCACGAAGTGGCAGCAGCATTTTTTTTTAGCCCATAAAGCTGACATTTGGTAGGTTGATGTGTTCATCTATCACCTATGATCAAGTCAGTTTTCCATAAAGGTATGAGTGATAAAAGGGATACAAAACCCTCTCTAACAACCATAAAGATGTAAATTTTTAGAGAAGAGAGTCAATATTATCTTGTTCCAAGGAAACACCTGAGAGGAGCAGTGCAGCTATACAGAGCGTGAGCGTGTACATACATTTCTTTGAAAAGGTGATTGGTTTTACTGAAGAGATGATTCAAGTCTTTTAACACAGATGATCAGACTTTTAGTAGAAAACTGTCATAGAATATTGGCAGTGTCTTTTAGCTGCTAAAATATTCCTATCTGGGATTATTCAAGAATGGAATCATAGAAACCTACTTCTAGTATTCCATGCTGAGGAAAACTTATGGCAATTGTGAAGGTCATGAGACCAGAGGTCAGCAGTTAAGGGCAGTGTTCCAGGCCAGTCTGCCCATGACGGAGGACCACAGACCCAGGTAGACCAGGGGAACTGGCCCAAGACCAGTCTTACTTGGAATCAACAGCAGTACCTCCCAGCTTGGCACAACCTTCCAGGTCTGCCTCTTAATGCCAAGGTCTGTTGATAATGCAGCAAATCTCTTTTAGTCCAGTTTCTGGGGAAACCTAAAGTAGCTAAGGGAAATGAAGATCTTAGCATAAACTCTACTTAAGATTATGTTCCTTTTGATTCCTAGCAATTCTTCTCTTCAGTTTGATGAAAAAATCCTTTTTCCTTTTGTAGAAGTTATCCATTTAGTCCTTGAAACCAGTGCTCTCCTGTCCCTATGCTTGGCCACAACCTGAAGTTAGTGTCCCTCTGATCACAGTGACAGGTTGAAAGATTAGGGGTAGCATAAACAGAGCCAACCAGGGACCTTGCAAGGAGTTTTACTTTAGGGCTGCTGAGTTGAAAAACCAATAGTGTTGGCCCTGCACACCTGTGAATTCAACAAGCACAGATAAAAACATTGGGAAAGAATTTTACCTAACTGAGCACGTACAGACACATTCTCTCTGAACAATAGCCTAACAATTTGCATAGCACTTACATTGGATTAAGCATTATAATTGCAGTGATGACTTAAAGGAGGGTAACAGAATTCTACACAGATAGTATAGCATTTTCTATGAAGGGCTGGTGTATCTGTAGATTGTAGCATCCATGCAGGGGTCTGGAATCAGTCCCCAGGGACACCGAGTGTCTGTATTTTCCCTCCTATTATGCATGACTATCAGTTTGGAACTGAGAGGTCCAGTGACTATTTTGTTTACTATAAGGAGTTTGGGAACACAGCTGGCACAGAGAGGAGCAGAAGAGAGTGAGAGGGAGAGAGACCCTGAGACTCCTGAATCCTCACTACCTCAGATCTCTTTAGTCACACAACTTAATACCTCCCCCTGTGTTTGAGGTGAGTGTCTGTCACTTGCAACCCTAAGAATCCTGCCCACTGTGGTCACGACTCTGTGAAGGGCATGGTGGACATGAGTAATGTGTGGGGTGACTGCAGGAAGCAGGAATAAAGGCAGCACTGGAGGCAGGAGTGATAAGCAAGTGCCCTTTCTGTCACTCCTCTGCTCAGCAAAGCTGGTCCTCTAAGTTGGGCTCTGGGTGGCAGAAGCCTGGTAGTTTTGAGCCCAGGAGAGGCTGTCCTTCGGGAGGCTCAGAGACCTTATGAGAGGAGAGGAGCCGGAATGGGGCTGCAGTCAAATCTCCTGACGTGGTCCTAAGGATGGGACAAGAGGCTTATATAATCTGTTGTGCGCTGTTGTTATGGTGACTAGAGAGCCTAGTGGAAACACTATACTGATGAACAAGGAAGGACAGAGGGTGGGTTACAAGGGAAACCACAGAGTTCTGGGTTAGGATTCACTTAAAGCAAGAGTAGAGATACAGGTTTGATTCAGGGTGTGGGGCGGCTGTCAGAGGGCAGATGGTTTAGTGTGTAGGTAGCTCGTGTTCTCTGGTCCTCAGGAAGTCAGCGCTGAGGGAGCAAAACGCGTTGGTAGGAGACCATGGCTGTTGGTGACAGGATGGGGGCTAGAGGTGGCTTTCAGGGCATCAGGCGGAATGGAGCCGAAGCGAAGGGTATGCAGGGTGTGACCTCGGGCACATGTGACGTCCCTTAGTGCTCCAGGAAGGTAAAGGGATGGCAGGGGATGGAGTTCTAGAGCCTCTAGCAAGACTAGGACGAGAAACAGTGAAGGAGCTTTGCCCCCTACGCCCTCGGCTTTTCCTTAGCTGTGTCCCAGCCTCCGTTAAGGCTACATTTTGCATTCTTGTTGCCAGGCAGCTTAACCCCAAGTACCCGCAGGACTGTCCCATGATGGCTATGGTGTAAGTTACCAGAGGAAGGGACAAGCTTGCAGATGCCATCGGGGGTTTGAGCTATCGGGTCAACACCTTTCCTCTAGTGGTTTCCCATGAGCCTCTGCCGCGAACACACTGAGGTCGCACACATCTGGAAAGAGCTGGGTTCTGAATGGCGGGATGTGTGCTTGGTGGTGATAGAAGCAAAAGGGGTGGAAGCGCAAAATACAGAAGGTGGCAGAACCTGGATGTGCTCAGCTTCCCACCATTCTTCTGCTCAACACCTTTGTCTCGTTCTTAGGTCTGCAGAGTGGTGAGTCAAATGCCTCGACATGCCCAGGCTGGAAACTCCTGATATTTAGTGCCAACTGGGCAAACAGTTATTCTGGAACCTGTGCACAGGTTGTCTCTCCCCTCAGGCCCTGGGTGGTTCAGTAGATACTGGCTTACAAGACACAGATGACACCGCGGTCTTGGTGATCTTTGATTCCTGAAACCAGTCTTTTAGATGGGGAGGGAGTTCGAGCCTGACTCAGAGCTCATGGGCCACAGCCAGAAAAGGAGCCCTTGGCCACAGCCAGAGCCCGAGTAGCTCGAGCTGCCTGCTCAAGCTCACGCCTATGCGGGAAGGCTGGGCTGGGGAGGTGAGGCTCCTGTGGGTCTGTGGGACGGTCTGTGGGTTTCCATATGATCTTGCATGGTTTCACAGACACATCTGTAGACAGGAGGACAGAGGCTGCACCTGGATCCCCTGAGTATTTGCCCTCAGTACTGTGGACCGTGGTAGCAGCTGATGTGCAAACCACCTGCCGCCTTCACACAGGTGGTGTCAATGTGACACTTGTTTCTCTGACCAGGTGGAGGAGATGGTCCTGGGGGACAGCTGAAGAATGAAGGGGATCCCACCTCTGCCCCACAGGCCAGGGGCTGGGCTGTATGATGGCCACTCAGCTGGTTATCTGGGTCTGTGGCCCCTACACCATGCACCCACATGCCCTGGAGAGGGTGACCCATGTTCTCATGTCTCAGATGCAGCCCGGAGAGGGGCTAACCGAGTCTGAAGCCTCCCTGCCCCTCGCGGGAGTGTGTTTAACAGCTTTGCAGAGACAGCAGCTGCACAGTGGGTCCAGCGTGGAGCCAGCCCTCTGAGAGCAGGAGATAAAGTTACCAACACTCTGTGTTTTGGATGCTAAGGCCCCAGGGGAGAAGCCCGAAACCGGTGTGAATGTAGACTTTGGCCCTCACTCACTGTGCGACCCTGAGAAAGGCAGAGTGGTGTCTGACTCGAGTCGGGAAGCTCTGGCGCCAGCGTCTGCAGGTGCAGATGCTAATGCATGGTCACAGTTAGCATTTGTTAAGCACTGTGCTGCAGTCATATTCTTTGAGCCTCACTCCACTGTGGGTGCTGTTATTTTCCCATCTTACAGATGAGAAGAGAGCACGGAAGAGGCTGAGCACTGTGCTTCATGTTCCACAAGTAAGAAGCCTACAGTCTGACGTTCCTTCACCCAGGACGCTGGTTCCAAAGACCCGACTTCCTCTGCTGTCTGTGCCGTTCTCTCCTGTGGGAGCCTGGGTCTCCTCCCAGTCTTTAGCACCCCGGGCCCAACCTGCCCGCTTAGGGCTGTAGTCAATGAGCCACCGACTGTGTGCGTGAGCGTGTGTGTGCGTGTGCATGTCTGTGCCTGTGTGCTGGGCAGAGGCGAACCTGCAGCTGGGCTGATCAGCATCTCGGATTCAAACCCTCCACCTCGCCGCAGATGCCCAGGCTGTTTCCAACGGTGAGACAGGCAGGCGAGGAGCCAGATGTGCCCTGCACCCGCCTGTGGGGCTTTGTCTGACACAGGCGCAGGGAGCCCTGAGTGACAACAGCTTCAATCGGAGAAGAAGCCCACAGGTGTTTCTGTGTGCCCTGAAGTCAATGCCGAGTCTTTGACCATATTCCAAACAGAAGGGAGATGAAGGAGGAGGGTGAATGAGGAGGAAGAGAAGAAAAAGGAGGAAGAGAAAGGAGGGGGAGGAAGGAGAAGAGGAGGGCAGGAAGGGGAGGAGGAGGAGGAGGAGGAAGAAGATGAGGAGGAGAAGCAACCAAGAGGAATCTGTGTGTGCTAAGCAGCGGAACCTTCCTGGCTACCCCAGCAGACTTCGACCGATGTCCTGGGTCAGCACTGTGTCCCGGTCAGCACTGTGTCCTGGTCAGGACTGTGGCCCGGTCAGCACTGTGTCCCAGTCAGCACTGTGTCCTGGTCAGCACTGTGTCCTAGTCAGGACTGTGTCCCAGTCAGCACTGTGTCCCAGTCAGCACTATGTCCCGGTCAGCACTGTGTCCTGGTTGGGACCGTGTCCCACGCCTGCCTGCTTCCGTTAGTGATGAGAGTGTACCTGTTGCAAGCAGCTGCAGTACCAGCTTGGGTGTTAAGTAATAAGTGTCCATGAGCCCCGGTGATCTGCCAAGCACTGCTGGCACCTACTACTCCAGCGCTGGCAGCTACTCCAGTACTTAACTTCTCCAGAAAATGTGGTGGCAGGTGAACACCGCAAGCCCATTGCGAGATGGCCATTGTCTCCTGTGCTCCCCACTCCGTGCCTCTGACAGCACAGGATGCTGAGGACAGAGCGCTGGTTGTGAGCACTGTGGATCCCAGCACGGGCTGGGTGTTGAAGGCAGGCTGCTGGGCGAGCAGGTGGGCTGGCGCTGGAGGAGCGTGGTGAGATGCGTGGTGGGAGGTGGGTGGGTCCCTGGTCAGAGGGGCAGGTCGTGGCCTTGGGCTTCTCGACTGCACAGTTCGGAACTCCGGCTGTGCCACTGTCCCTGTGATCTTGGCAAGGTGGCAACATGGGTCAGTAGTGAGAATGTCCATATGAGCACACGCCAGACCCTGACAGAGAACTACCGAGAGCGTCCGTGGCTGGACTGTTAGCTCCTGCACACAGGCTGGAGGGCAGAGTTGGTAGACTGTGCCCAGGGAGGCACCTCTGTCCAGCAGTCGTGTTGGGAGAAGATCTGGGGGACCATCCATGCCCTTCGCTGACTTTCACCCGTGGCTGTTTCGTGCCTCTGTGGCTGAGCTGAGTCATCCCCACAGAGCCCAGGAGGGTTCCTCCCGGGGGCGACCAAGGGAGTTTTCCAGGCACCATTTGCCATTTTAACTTCAAGAATCAAAGAGACCAAGAATAAGATTTAGCGTTTCTGCTTGCCACCTAAGTGAACTTCGTCAGTGACAGCCTTTAGAAGTTTTTTTTTCCAGCTATAAAATGAGGAATAGTAATATCTTCTTCTAAGAGATGAAAGGATTAGAAGCAGAGTTGATGTTCATGGCCCATGGTGCTCAATAAATAGCATTACTGTGGGGGATTTTAGGTAGAAATTAGTGTGATCAGATGTGTGCCTCAAGCTCAGTAGCTGGTTACTTTGCTAGGGTTCCCCTAACAGGGATCCATGGCTGGTCCTTTCTGAGGGCTGTGAGAACTGTTCTGTATCTCTCCCTGGCTTCTCGGTGCTTGTCAGTGATCTTTGCTTGTTTTAGCTTGTGGCAAATTGCCCCAGTCTCCTCCTGTGTGCTCTGCAGCAAAGTGCTGGCAAAGTGCTTAGCACTTCTGCACAAGGGCTCAGTCATAGAGGATCAGGATTATGCCTTAGGATTATGTCCTAACTTGGTCTTTGGCAGAGACCCCATTTCCAGATAAGGTCATGAGGACCTTATTGTCTTTGACACACAATGGGCCAGACTAGAGGATGGACCATCAACCAGGGTCTCCAGAGGAGGAGGAGGTCAGAGGAGAAGAGAGCAGGATTGCAAGTGTCAGCACCAGGGTCCTGAGAGCCTTAGTGACCAGTTGTGGAGAAAAAGAGGAGCAAGAACTGAGTGGCACTGAGACTTTCCTTTGCTAACCAGTGGGTGGGTGAAACCACTATTTTAGTACATGTGCTGCCGAAGCGAGCACAGGTGAAACCACTATTGAAATTGGAAGAAGGCCCTTGATTGGACAGATAGGACGGATTCATGAAATAAGAGGGGTCATAAGGAGACAAGGGCAGGAGATTCCAGGGGGAGGGGAGTGGGTGAAAGGAAATAATGCTGAACATGTGGTGTGCTGCGTATGTGCGGGTCCTGCCTGGCTGCTTGCTGGGGGAGGGGGCAAGGCTGACAGCTCCTCCTGGGAGATGAGGTCCCTGGGGCTGGAGTGGCTGGGACTGGGGGAGACGGATGGCAGGAGCCCGGTCATGTCTGGCTTCACGCCACCATGCCGCTTTTTGGTAACCATGGCTGGGCATTCACCCCACTTTCCTCTGACAGATGTCACTGCACACATGTCAGGAGCTGCCTTCATTCGTGCCTGGCACGTACTGCTCTGCTAGGTACCACACGTGCTGGCATGAGGCCAGCCCATATGCTGACAGCTCCTGCCCAGCCAAGGCAAACGCAGCACCTCACAGCAGGCACCTCCCCCTCGCAGGGCGGCCTCTCCTTCTTAGCCCTGCCATCCACACATTGGGGTGCACTTCCCACCTCACAGTGTAGTGTTCAGGAAGAGAGGAGGCGGTGCAGCCCGTGCCTTGGCAACGAGCCAGGCACGTTGTAAGCTGTGTAGGATGGGCTGTGTCTCGATTGTTACTGCTGCATCCTGCCGGCGCTGCCCGGTGGGCTCACACCACTCCCTCCCACACGCTGTGACCGGACGTCCCCCTGAAGCTCAAGGCTGGGGCTTTTCTGCCTCTTTCCTCCCAGGCCCCAAATGGCGAGATGGAAGGAACTTCTGGCTAAGTTCTAGACACCACGAGAGGTTGCCATGGGCAGCCCTCGGCCCCTCTCCAGGCGTGTGGGCATTGCACACCCCCTGCACCTCTGCCCATCACCAAGGGTGTCTGACTGCATCTCGCACACCTCGGGGCTGGGCTCCTCTCTGGTTCTCTTCCTTCTGTCCCCTCACCGCAGGAACTCTCTCTTAGTTATCCTTGAAGACTCAGGATGACTTTGACCCTCAACCCTAGGGCATTAGCTACTTCCAGGCAGATCATGCTGCCCATCTTCTATGGGTCACACTGTTCATTTCCTGTTACTGAAATCCGCTCACTCCTGGGTGTCACCTGGGATGCGAGCCACAGGGGGCAGAGTGGACATCATTTTCCTTCTGAGCCTTATGAGGTGAGTGCACTGCCCCTTCTGTTCTCTGGTCCTGGGCGTCAAACCTGCACTGAGCTACATCTCTAGCTCTTTTTAATTTCTTATTTTTGAGACAAGATTTCACTGAGCTGCTAAGATGGGTAGGTTGGGCTTGAACTTTTGATCCTTCTGCCTCAGAATCAACTATCCTGTCTGACTCTTATGTGACTCAACAAGTAGGATTTTCCATTTCCCAGAGAGAGGAAAAAAAAACAGTAAGTGCCAGGTGCTCTTCCTCCAGTCTCCCCAAAGCCTTCCGTAAAGTATCTCAGTACTTCTGGCACCAAGTGGACAGGAGGGTTTTTCCCTGTACACAAACCCGTGGGCACTGGGTGGGTTCTTGAATTTGGTTTAACTGGACACCATCTACCTGGAGACAGACTCAGATCTCGGAGGTCGGGAGCTCAGTCCCACAAAACTGCCTCCATTTCTGAATCCAGCTACAAGTGGTTGCTTACCCATGCTCCTGGCTGACGCTCCGGTGACCCCCATTGAGAGGTTGGTATGGGTGTTAGAGAAGCCCATGGAACTCGGGAGACCACTAGCCTTACACCCCTTCATCAGAGAGGCTGCTGCGAAGGGTAAGGAGAGCAGCTGGGCAGAAGTGATGCCCACTGGAGGACACAGGAAGGGGCGCCGCCCTCCAAGACCCCCAGAGTCAGCTCTCCAGGCCTCCTCTGGACTTAGCCCTTTGGACTGGATTGAAGGTCTCATGATGTAAGTATGGCTGATTAGATCGCTTGTCACTGGCGAGCTCTGTAGCCTTCAGTTCTGCTCTGTCACCTGAGAGGCAGTAGGACAGGGCTGGAGAATCCATCCTGTGACTAGCACCATCTCAAACCCCTGAGGGTCCCCAGGCATCAGCCATCCCTTCACTGTGCCAAAGACAGCAGCACGCTGGAGAGTCCAAGGGCATCAGAGGCAAACACCACATGCACACACATTTCACACTACTCTTTAGTATCAAAATAATAGTTTTCCATTTCAAATTGCCTTTTAATATTGAATTTGTCTTTCCAAGCTACAGATGACATCTTAGAATCGGTCCTTTTTATTAGTGTGGTTTAATTTAACTTATAAAAAAGGTATGCCAGGGGCTGGGGATTTAGCCCAGTGGTTCTGGCATCTGCCTTGCAAGCCCAAGGTCCTGAGTTTGATCCCCGGTACCACACACCACAATGCTAGGCGTGGTGGTTCACGCCTGTCATCCCAGCACTCAGGAGGCAGAGGCAGGAGGATTGCTGAGTTCCAGGCTTGCCTGGGCTACATAGTGAGCTTAGGGCCAGTCTGAACTACAAAATAAGACCCTGTCTCAAAAAAAAAAAATGTAGGTCAAATATATGATCACAATTTAAAAAGTAATACAGCATTAAAGTCTCTCTATGAATGAATAAACTCCCTCACTGTCTTCCCTACCCGGAGCCCTGGCTGTCTCACGGTGTTTTCCCTACGCGGGGTGGGGTGGGGCGGGGGACCCATCCTGCCCGCGCTCGCCCTCAGACGGCGTCTGACTTCCTGCGGGGAAGTGAGGAGGCAGAGCCTTCTGCCCGCCGTGCTTGCGTCTCCCGTGCTCTGGCCCCTTCCTCCGGTGAGCTGGAGAGGATGCACTGACGAACGCATGCAGTGTCCGCGTCTGTGCCCACGAAGCTCAGCTGCAAGCCCACCTGGCCCTCCCCGCCGGGCTGGTGCTGCGGCTCCTCACGAGTCAGGGCCGCGGCCTCTGGCGAGGGCAGCGCGGGCGGGGAGGGGCGGCAGGCTGTCACCCGCACACTGTGCCCGAGCCCTGCCTCCCGGCAGATCCGCGGACAGACGGACGCTCACGGGGAGCGCGGGGGGTGAAGGTTACTCGCTCTTTGGGGTCACCCTGGAGCCGCTGCCCGCCTCCCGTCCGCGGAGGGACTGACTTCCGCAGAACCTGTCCGTCCCTCACGTGGGAAAGGTGGAGGGAGGCCTGCTGCTCTCTGTCGTGCCGGGGTCACTTCTGTGCCTAACGGGGCGCGAATGCTTTCCTGGTGTTGGGTGCGGACACGCCTGGCCGTCCCCGGGGCCGGGAGCCACAGCCTGCGCGGCCTGACCCACTGTGCCGGGTCTGCGGCAAGCAGCTCTGTCATGCAAACCCTAACCTCAAATCTCAACTAGTTGACAAGAAAAGATTTTAAAATGGCGACTGGAGTCTCTAAACAGGCTACGCTGTCACTGGGGGAGCCTTCATTACCACTCACGCTGTGAGGGACACAGCATGTCACCCCCCTCACTCCCCAGAGCGAGCGAGTCTTGTGGAGGTTGAATGCCGAATAGTGCTGGTAATGTTAGGAAGAGTGAAACGGGCAGGGAAGATGTGGGAGGGGAGAAGCCAGAAGTGCTGCTTTCAAGCCATGGGGTCAGCCAGCCCCTCGCGCGGTGGCCGCACCGGAGGCACCAGCCCTCTATCCACTCTGCCGAGTCCACAGATCTCACCAGTGAAGGCCACTGTGCAGTGTTTGTAACATTTGTTACATGGTGTTGAAATTAAAGACAGACTTTTCTGCTACAAAGAAATTTGCCAGAGACAAAGAAAAGCCATTTTGTGTTTATAGTTTGTCTTTTTGTTTGGAAAGAAAACCTGTCATGAGAAACATGTATTGGCATTGGCCGTGATAGCAGCTCACTGGTGTTTGACTCCAGGAGAGATTTAACCTTTCTTAAAAACAGTCTGCTGCTGTAATAGACTGCTTTGTTCAGAAACCTGCGCATGCCAACAGCTTGAGAGGACTGACGGCCTTATAGAAATGCTCAGAATGCCAATACCAGTTGACTGGAGAGTGCTTAAAAATCATGAGAGCTGAACAAAGATCCCATAAAATCTCCTGCAGCATAAATAAATGAATTCTGTGGTTCAGGTGAAGGTGGGGCCTCCACGGGGTCTGAGCAGGCAGTGAGGACAACAGTGCCCAAGGTTTGCCGAGAACTTTGAAGACTGTCATGGCCCCTAGAAGATGTCTGTCATCACAGGGCTGCTTCCTTCCCTTCCTGATGTGATGGAAGAGAGTCCTTCTCCTCAGTCTTCTGCTCGTCCTGAGAGCTTGACCTTGAGGGAAGAGGAAGGCTTTGTGCGGCGCAGTAGGGCTGGACCTTCAGGGTGAGGGTCACTGCTCAGCACCTGGTGGGCTCTGCACTGTGCGTAGAACCTTCTCCTGCCAGGGATTTTGCTGCAGGATTCACCTTCCTACACCTGTGGTCAGAGTCCTTTAGCATTCAGCAGAAGCAAGGCCAGAAATGGTCTCACTTCAGTTGGAGATAGAAATCTCTACATAATGGGACGCTACTCAGGTATAAACAAGAGTAAACTTGAGACATTTATAGGAAAATGAATGCACCTTGAAAATACAGTGTAGAGTGAAATAAACCAGACACACAAGTTTAAATCCCACATGGTAGCTCTCATATGAGCAAGGCAAAGTACAAACAGAAAAATAAAGGCTAAACAGAAAGGAACAGGAGGACTGATCTCTTGCAAATGGGATGAGGTTCAGGAGGCCAAGGGGGATGAAGGGATAGAGAGGCAGGGAAGAAAGACCTAATGTATGCCATGTGCAGGTACCAAATACCCACAGAGAAGATTACAAACATCGTATGTCATACATGAGCTGAGAATGATAATAACAATAAGAATGAAAATGGTCTGAGGATTTAGACTTGACTTTAGTCTAAAATCGAGGGGGGGAGGGGTTAACAAATGAAACAGGCTGTGTGAGGTACATGTACCCATTCCCAAAGATGGATGAACACTTCATGTACTGCAAAGATGTACAGTAAAAATTAGTAAAAATAAAATTAAAAACCCTGTGTTTATCTCAGGTTTGACCAAGAATTAAGTATCTATGCTAGTAAGGAAAGGAGATAGGAAGGGAGGGGGAAAAAACAATAGCATCACCTATAAAAGGTAAATTTTATTTTATATTTTATAAACAATATTTTTATTGTTTATACACAGGCCTACAAGAAATCAAGAAACCAGTGCATTTCTATTACTTTTGATACTACAAGTGTATAGTTAAGCCTGGTTATGTGAGTAGGAAACTTATTTTTGAAAGTCTTATATAACTTACTGTAGGCTACATTTTAATTTTTCTTGCTTTGGTTGATTATTTCAGCATCAGTATTTCAGGAATTCAACAGCACTAAATAGTGCCCAAAAGTATAACCTTACAATTTTATTTAAATTAAATATATCAAGTGTACCTTTAGCAAAATTAAATTTCAATTCATCTCAAGGTCAGTGCTTAATAGAAATGTATTGTGATTTCCATAATCACGATCACAATTGTAAAATTTAGTGGAAAGAAAAAATTAATGCCACAGTGTAAGTGTAATTCAATAGAGTCTGGCTGAAAATATAATTTTTAGTTTTAAATGAGGAAAATTAAATCCCTAGCCTTATACATGCCATATACCACACACCATTTACATCTTGTGTAGTAGAAATTTAAGAATTTTAGTATTGCTTAAATAAACTAAAAATTTAAATAGAAATTTAAAAAGAGAAGGGATTAAATTTTCTTTTAACTGTGCTCTGGCTCTGCACTGGACATGATGTTCTTTATGGAGAGGAAGGAACCACAAGAAAAGATTGAGTACATCATGGCTGTGTTTAGATGTCCCCCAAACCCCCAAGAAGTTATGGGTATGGTGTTTTCAGAGGTGGCTGGATCCAGAGTGTGTGCAGTGTTGGGCTCACACTCGCTAGGACTAGGACTGTGAGTGCTGCCCGTCTTGAGTAGCCTGGATAAGATATAAGGATAGAAAGAGTTGTGTTCATCCCTGTTGCTTCGGTGTCTTCTGCCTGCCATTCACTGTTTTCCACCTGCAAGTCCTGCCTACCGGGCCACCCTACCTTGGAGCCAGCTGATTATGGATTGCAACCTCTGCAAAGTGTGAATTAAATGAGCTAGAAAATTCCTTCTTTAACTTTGAGTGTCAGGCATCCGCCCATTTCTGGTCTAGGCTCACTTCCTGCCTCCTCCAGTTTGTATTTCCTGAAAACCTTGAGGGCTGTAGGCATGATCAGATTGCCTTTCATTGGCTCGTGTCTCTACAGTACACCCTTGACTTTATAAACTGCTGCCTCTGTTAATACAGCCTTCCTCACTGCTAATTGGCTGCTGTCTGCTGCTGGCCTAACCTTCTGTAGCTGGGCTGGTGGGATTCCCCTGGAGAAAATTGCCGAAATGGCTGACACTGTATTTCTCAGTTGCCTCTCACTCACCCGGAGCCAGTGCTGTCCATCAGTGCTCTCCTCTTCTCTTTCTTTTTTTTTTTTTCTCCAATTTTGTCCACTCCCAGCTTCCTGAGTCCATGCTGCTCCCCCTATCCCTATGTCCTCCCCCCAACCCACCAGTGCCCTGCTGAGTACTTAAGGGGCAGCTTGTCTTATTTGAGTGTGATCCGGGTTCCCTCCATCTTGGAGGCCATATGCATGCATGTCCTGTACAAATCCTGGGTGGGTTTACTGTATTAATAGACGGTGACTCACACAGACCACCCAACCATACAACCCCAGAGCCAGGGAAAGGAGCAAGGAATGCACTGACTCTGGCTGGTGTGGGCCCTGGTCACCAATCATGGCAGCGACCTTCAGCTGGCGGTGCTGGTGACGCCAGGTGACCAGTATTTGCAACGCTGCTTACAGATTGCTTACTAAAGCTTCTACTTCTATGCCAACTGGGTATTCCTGTTCTGCAGATGAAGAAATAGAGGCTCCCTAGTGTCAGGTGAGTGCTCAGGTTGCAGGTGGTGGGACTGAGACTGGAAGGGAGGTGCTTAAGCCCATGGGTTTCCTACTGCCTGTTGCTTGGACTTAGTTTCAAGCAAGAAGCTTTCTGTTTCATCCTTGTGCCCACTATATTTCTATTTAGAGTGTCTGAACAACTATTTGTACTTTGCACTTTCAGATGTCATCCTAGGGGCATCCGAGGGTCCTCAGTGGCTGCATGCCTCTACAGACGCAGCACTTTGGCTGAGGATGGATTGGCCATGGCTTCATGCCTCGCTGCCAAACTCTTCCTTATTACACCAGTGTATGAGAGCTGCCAGCATTTGTACCAGGCATGGGCTAATTAGCAGCTTTAATTGATCAGTACACTGAGTGCCTTCCCCTTTCTGCTTTTGAGACTTCCAAACACGCTGCTACATGGTTCTCTGGGATACTGGTAAATGCTACCCACTGGCGTGGGTTCCAGCTCTCGTTTCCCTGTGAGGCCTTGCCCAGATCATGCAGGGTGGGTCTTGGCTGGAAGTCTGTGTCCCTTGGAGGAGTCCAGGGATCTCTGGGCCATGTGACTCCCGAGTGTTTGTCTCCGTGTGTTGTGTTGTGGAAGAGAAAGGACAGATGTTAACTGAATGGAATCCCCAAGCAATCTCTGTACCAGCTGTTTTACATACACTGTTATTTAATCCTCGCAGCAGCCCCAGAGGGGGTGGGCGAACCAATAGAAGCCATTTAGGCTTCCACAATAAATATCATTAGAAGCAAAGTACGTCCCGGACTATGTTCCATCGGGGTTAAATTGCCAAATGCAAATAAGAAAGAGACAGTTTCTATTCCACAGAACATGTAGTTCAAGGGAATCACAAACATTAACAAAGGCTGGCGAGTGCCGTGGGTGCCGTGCTGCCAGGGTCACGGTCGGGATCCTGCTGTGGTGAGTCCCGGCCATTACCATGGCTCAGGTGACTCTGTTCATCCCATCACCCGGATTCCTGGGTTCTTCTCCACAGCATCCTTAATCACAGTAACAAAACACTATTTTCTCTGAGGTGACTGAGGTTCAGGGAGTGAAGTAACTAAGCTCCTAATAGCAGAGAACTAAAGAAGAAATTTTGTGTGAGTATCACAGGCCTCTTGTCATCTGAGCAGGAAGGGAGCAGATTTCATGGGTTCAAATTTAAACTCTGCTGTTCACGGTGCTTTGTCTTGAGACAGCTTTGCGGCTGTGTGCCTCAGCTGTAAGAGGAAGGTTGTGGCTGACCTGGTGGGTTATCATTCCAGTTACAGATGAGAAACACAGCAGACAGATGAAGCCTCAGGTCTGCTGTTAGTGGCAAAGCTGCACCTCAGGCCATGTCTAGCTGACTGCAAAGTTAACGCTTGCTCTGTCACTGGTGTTAAGATCTCTAGAAGTCTGGTTCCTTTCCAGGTCATTGGAACTTCGAGTGGGTTTCTTGTTCCTCATAGAATGGTGTTTGCTGTGGTTTAGCTGTATTCACCCTTGTTAAAGCTCACATGCAAGTTTGGGTAATTGAAGGAGCGGTGCTGGAATGCAGGCCTCAGTGGGGTCTGATGTCTTTCCTCTGAGACTGGGCTGCTTCTCAGGGAAGGGCTCAGTTCTTGAAGAGCAGGTTGTTATAAAGCATCTAGGCCCCTTAGATCCTGCTGTGTGATGCTGTTCAAAATGTCCCAACCAAGCCCTCGAGGCCTTGCTAGCCTTGAGCTTTCTTGCCTCCAGAGCCACCAGATAAACAAACTCTCTCCCTTTGTAAATTACCCAGTGTCTGGTGCTCTGTTATAGCAGCACACATGAACTAAGAGTGTCAAGCCGAGTGAAATACCTGACTGCACCTTTGCCTGAGCCTCTTCTTTTGGGGAAGGGGCTTCCCTTGAGGATGAAATGGACCTCGTTCAGCCAGACATGAAAAGAGAGGAAGACACTCTGCAGATGATGGTCCCGGATGGAAACGCCACACTCCAGCAGCAAGGTCTGTCTTGTGCAATTGGTGCTCACAAGTCGCAAGTCCAAAAGTTTGTCCTGTGAGGATGTCTGCAGATTGTGAGCTTGGTGTTTTTTCTGGGGTAGGTACACATGCACATGCACACACACACACGCACATGCACGAACACAAACACAGTGCCGTGCTGGGACTCCTTGCCAGCCCATTTCTACCTCTTTTCTGATCACCTCCAGGACTCCAGCAGCCTCCTTCCCTCGGGGCGATGGCTCCGCATAGCTCCTCCCCTCTCCGCCCGCCACAACCCTATCAGGATCAAACATTTTTTCCTTTGACCTCAGACGTGCATCTTCTTGTCTGGCTCCTTGGCCCCCTGTCCAGACTCACTAGGAGGACGCCTGGGGACACCCTGCTGCTCAGCTGCCCGGCACGAGCACTTGCTCCTGCGAGGCCTCTGATGGTTTGCACTTCCAGCCCCTCCCCACGCTGGACGGCACAGACACTCGCACACACAGGCGTGTGGGCACATAGCCCCCACCATTCATCCTGCTGAACTAAGCCACCAAGTTTACACTTCTTTTCCTACTAAAAATCTGTCCAGTTTAACCATTTCCTTTCATTACGTGGCATCAACTGGATCCCAGCCATCGCTGGATTTTACCTGGGCTTTTTCTGTGGAACCCCACATTGCCCGGCCTCCTGCTGGTCCCACTTCTCCATGGAACCCCCTCCCCCGTGTGCTCCCTCAAGTGCAAATCTGGTCTTTTAAATCCCCTTCCAGCCTATAAATGCTCCCTCAGTATCTGTGTGACCGAGAAAAGGGTCTGGCTCGTGGCAGATATTCAGTAGAAATTTCTGGAATTAAATACCCTTAAACCTTCATATTAATCCTATGAACTATCCCTTCTGAGAACTCTTACAAATGGCTTTGTTCTGAGAGCTCTTCTTTGCCTCAGCCTCATGTGAAGAGTTTTATTTCCTTTCCGAAGACACTTGCACCTGTCATTTTATTTCTAATGACTTGGAGGTCACCTGGAGAAACGTTCATATCCCAATAAAAGATGGAATACAGTAACAGGAAGAGCCCTTGGAAGTGAGGCTTTCAGCTTCAGTAGGCTCCAAAACATGTGTGGTTTCTGATAATTTGACTCAAGGCACAAATGGCCCCACCAGCTCTCAGCACTGTGTACTACTCCATGCACACTGGTGAGCATTCCAAGAAACACACTGAACAGTTTTGACCTGCTTTCTTGAGAGTGTCTTCTCATAAGGACATTGGAGCCAACTAGGAAGACATTTAGGGGAAGGGAAACTGAGGCACAGAGGGGCGAGTTGTGTTCATGGGTTACAGAGACAGTAAGGGGAAGCCAGCACTGGAACCTTGTCTTCAGATCGCAGAGCATGCGCACACAACCCCAGACTACGCCTGGACGGTAATGTTATCCGACACAACCGAGTGCAAGGGACACACTGGTGCATCTCGCAGCTGTGTTCAGACCTTCCCATTCTCCTCAGGGTGGCATTGGGTTCCTCAGTGTCCATAGCAGCGGCATAAGAGGGCTCTCTAGGACACAGAGCTGTTCTCTATGTGTATCAAGTATCGCTGGCACTTTTCTTTTTCTTTTTTTAAGACAGGGTCTCGCTTTGTAGTTCAGGCTGTCCCTGAGCTCACTATGTAGCCCAGGCAAGCCTTGAACTCAGCAATCCTCCTACCTCTGCCTCGCATGGGCTGGGATGACAGGCATGAGCCACCACACCCAGCACTGTGGTATGTGGTACTAACTGCTGGTGGGCATGAGTCACCATGCCTGGTATTGTTGTATGTGGTTACCAGGATCGAACCAAGGACCTTATGCTTGCTAGGCAGACACCAGAACCACTGAGCTAAATCTCCGGCCCCAGTACTGGCACTTTTTACACAGAAGGAAACTGAAACATCAAAAAAGCAAGTAACTGGCCTAGCTCTAATTGTTAGGATTTGGACCCAGGTTGTACTGATTCAAAAGTAATGAGTTTTTTCCTTTTATCATTTTCCCTCAAAATATCCTAAAGACCACACCACCTGCAAGGAAATTAAGACCGATGCATTTAGGACTGATAAAGTCAAAGCCAACCTGTTTACATGTGTTCTTAGGAACTGCTCTGCCTCATAACCTGTGTCTATGGGGTGCAAGGCGCGGAGTCTGCAGGGCGCGAGGCACAGAGTGCTCGTCCATTTCTCACTCGACCTGAGCGAATCCCTTGGGCACAATGCAGAAAGTGACACTGGAAGTCCTGGCTCCGTGACTCTTGCAAAACGGAACCGCTCACAGGTGCAGTGCAGATGCGGGCGCCATGCCACAAGCGAGGCTTCACCCGGATGTCACTCCCTGAAGATCTGCCTCAGGTAGAGCCTGTTGTTCCTTCACTGATTTGTCCATTTTCAACTGCATCTTCATGCTTGTTCCCTTCCCCATAAACAGTTGCTGGGTTCGGTTGCATTCTTTTTACTGTGTCATCTTTACTTATCTGCATGCACATTTTGGTTTTGTTTCTTAATTTGATTTTATGTTAGAATAAATTTTAGAAGAGTTTTAGATTTCCAGGAAAATTGTAATGTTCCCACCTATATCGCAGTCATTCTCGTTTCCCTATTATTAACCTTTCTCATCATTCTGACCCGTGGGCACAATTAGTGGAGCAATATTGACAGCTTATAATTAACTGGAGCCCAATGAATGTCTTTTTTTCTCCTGCTGCGGGATCTCATGTGGGAGGCCACATTGTGTGGGTGTCAGGCCTCCTCCTGCTCTACTCACTGTGGCGATTCCTCTGCCCTTGTTTTGATGACCTGACCGATTGGAGGAGTGCTTACAGGGAGCTTGTGGCTGAGCCTGCATCCGCCATGGGAAGATGTTCTGGGGGCTGAGTTCTGCCCTCGCTGTGTCCTGTGAAGGGCCCTGCTGTCAGCCTGGCTGCTGCAGTAGACACTGATGCTTCTCTGGCCCCTCAGCCAGCTCAAGGAGGAGACGTCTCCATGCTGATGTGCAGGTGTGCAGACCCTCACACTTCTGAAGGTGATAATCTCCAGCCGGAGGCAGGTCGGCCTGAGTTAGTGCTCATGTCTGAGCTGACCTCTTCACACATGGCGCCTCCCAGGCTGCTCTCTTTGCTCCTCTGTCCTCTCCCCTCCCTGGCTCCATCCATGTGTTCCACCGCCGCCTGCAGCAGAGCAGACAGTGGCTTCGGAACTGTTAACCTGAACCCCGTGGAAAGTACTTTACAGCGAGAGTCCAGCACTCTCATTCACTTCCATTGGCCTTTAGCCTTGTAAGTCCCACCAGTTTCCCAAGTTGCTTTGGTCGGATTCTACTCTTGCACTTCCTCAGTGAGGTATGCTATTGCACTGACACACACAGAGATTACTTCGTCACATTCTGCATTCCATCCCAACCTTTCGATTTTTTAAAGCATGTATATATTACAGTGTACTCTGTGCACTGAAGTATTCTTCCCACTGCAAGAAATGGCTAATGCCATCTTTCTGCTATTGAGTATCACAGAGGAGAGTCACCACCCTGAGGAACACTTGTTTCTGGCCTGTTCAATATTTCTCCACCCCAGACTCCTGGCAACCATTTATTAGTTTACTGACTCTGCTGTTTTTTTTTTTTCCAGATTTGATAAAGGAACCATACAGTGTGTAGTCATTTCAGAATGGATTCTTTCACTTAGCCATATGAATTTCAGATTCCTATAAGTCTGTGTGATTTCATAGTTTGTTCCTTTTTATAGTCCAGTAAAATTCCATTGTCCAGATGCACCAGGTGTTTTACCTGTTCACCTACTGAAGGACCTTTTAGTTGTTTCTAGATGTGGCTCATTATGGTTAAACCTCTTGTGAACATCCATTTGCAGGTGTTTTAATGAGTGAACGTTTCAAACTGTGTTGATGTGTGCTTGTTGAATCACAGAGCAAAACTGTGTTTGGCTTGATTTACTTGTTCCACAGTGTATTCATACAGTGAAACATTATGTTACATACTATAAATATACATAATTTTCATTTTAAACTTTTAATAAAAAACAGAAACTTCCAAATTCTGCCAAAGTTATTGCATCATGCTGAATTCCTGTCAGTAATAAATGGAGTTCCTATTGCTTTGTACCCTTACCAATGGTTGGTTCTGTGGGTTTGCTTTGCTTTGATTTTTGTTTGTTGTTTGGTTTTGTGGAATTAAACCATTCTAATAGGAATGTGATAATGATTTATTGTTTCTGTGTACACATTTTTTTTTTTTGAGACAGGGTCTCGCTTTGTGTTTCAGGCTAGTCCTGAGCTCACTATATAGTCCTGGCAGGCCTCCAACTCAGCAATTCTCCTGTCTCTGCCTCCCGAGTGCTGAGATTACAGTGTATACCCATTTTTTTTTATTTCCATAAAAGCATGTGTTATATGTGTCACTGTTTCCTTTGTTCATTAAACATTAAATGTTTATGGCAAGTCACATTTCTGATAGATGCTAAATTCAGTGCTTCTTTTTTTTTTTGCTTTTTGAGACAGGGTCTCACTTTGTAGTTCAGGCTGGCCCTGAGCTCACTGTGGTGCCCAGGCAAGCCGCCGCGAACTCAGCAATCCTCTTGTCTCTGCCTCCCGAGTGCTGAGATTACAGGCGTGAGCCACCATGTCCAGCATTGTGGTATGTGGTGTTGATTGTTGGTGGGCGTGTCTCCACACCCAGCATTATATGTGGTTACCGGGGATTGAACTCAGGACCTTGCGCTTTCGAGGCAGGCGCCGGAACCACTGAGCTAACCCTCCGGCCCATTCAGTGCTTCTTATTGCTGCATAATATTTCTGCTTCCAAGGGCAGTGGCAGGAGAGTTAAAGTTCTTTCACCATCAGCACCATCCCTCTAAATTATGTGAAAACATCATTGTAATCTAAGCAAAATCAAGGCAGTTTTTATGCAAATGTGGTTTCAGAGCTGGTTACCAAATTTCTAGTCTAAACAGGTGTTGAAAGTGCTGATATGTCTGGGAGCGCGTGGGTGTATGTGTGGATCGAATTTAAGATGTGTCTGCCTTGCTCCCTTCCACTCCCAGCTCCCCTGTCATGGACCAATCAGTCATGGCATTTACCAACAAATGCACTGTCTCCAGTGCAAAGTCAGAGCCTGTGGCAGCCCCACAAAGTGCTGAAGCTGACACCGAGAAGGAAACTGAGTTTTGGACAAGATGTGTCCTGCGGGCAGTTCAGTCTGCTGGGAACGTTGGGTGGGTGTGGGAGGGAGCTGCTTGGGACAGGGCCAGAGAGAGTGGATTGCTCATGACACAGCTGCCTTTTACAGCGTTGCTGTGCTGGACATGGCATCCAGTGTCTCCAAATGCTCTCGCGTTTGAGCACATCAAGGCTGATATTCATTCTCAGTCAGGGCAGGTAAGACCCACAGAAGTGAATCACCTGCCCAAGAAGACCAAGCAGGGGATGGCAGCATGGGACTAGGTCTGTGCGACACGGGAGTTTGTCATATCTCACTTCTCCTTGTTCTCCTCACGTGGGCCATTAGCAAGCACTTTCTGCAGTAGCAGCGGGCTGTGCTGCTGGTGGTTCTGGAACAGGAAACGCCAGGAGAGGTGCAAAGGAGAGCGTGGAAGACAAGTGAGTCGCTGGGTGACTAATCGAGACTGTCTTGCAGAAGTCTGATGAAGGGTCTGCTTCAGGGCAGCAGCGAGACTGGAGAGGAAGCCGCTGGCCCTCCAAGCATGAGTCAGCGTGCCCCACCAGCAAGGCTGGGGGCAGAGTGAAAGAGATGTCTTCGAGGGAACAGAGCAGACTTTGTTTCAGAGGTATCTGAACCACACAAGCCTGAGGCAGGAAACATCAACTGTTGAAAAATGAATGTCTTTTTTCTGGAACCAGAGCTGCTGTTGGCTTTATTCCCTTTCTAATTTGCCTACTGATTGAAGGGAGTTTACCTGTTGGGCTGCTGGAGCCTCTCTGTTGATGGATCTGACCCTGCAGCCGTGAGACCCAAGGGATAAGGCTTGTTGTATACTGTTGGTTATACTGTGCCCAGCTGGACTTGCCAAGATCATCACCTTGACAATGGTGTCACTTGCTCAAAGCAACTGTTTGGTGCTCTGTGTCTTCTGGGACATTAACCAATTGCAGTTGTGGACTGTGGTGAATGTAAGGTAAAGCAAGTTTTATCCTGTGTTCTTGGCCCATGCTGTTCACCTTGGGCCAGTTTTCTTTTCTTTTCTCTCTCTCTCTTTTTTTTTTTTTTTTT
>PVIC010017534.1:0-32525 GCA_004025085.1 Thryonomys swinderianus
ACAGGCGTGAGCCACCACGCCCAGCATTATATGTGGTAACCGGGGATCGAACTCAGGTCCTTACGCTTGCGAGGCGGGTGCCGGAACCACTGAGCTAACCCTCCGGCCCTATTGGAACATTTTATATACACATCACGATCATCCTCAACATTGGAAATTTGTACCAGTATATCACATGAGTTAATTCTCATTTTTTCCCATTCCCCTACTCACTCTACAACCTCCCCACTCCCTATATACATATGCTTTCTTTTTTTAACATCGTATTTTTTCTTACTCCTCATTACTTACCCCTACCCTTTTCCCTTTGAATATTTTCTATCTTACAATACCTGTCATACATTTTAAAACTCATTCACATCTTTAGATTCTCATACCAGAGAAAAGATACGGACTTCACACATGTGACCTAGAAAAATGAACATTTATAGGAGAGACACAGTGATCACTGTAGCATGTAAGCTGAGGAATGTATCAGAAACTCTTCCTCATTTTGCCCCCTCAGGCTGATCAGTTTCCTGGTGAATTTGCTGGCTTCTGCTACTGATTCCAACTGGAGAACATCTCATTCATCCCCATGGCCTCCTGGCACTATCCAATGGGGAATCAGCCTTAAAAGGAACCAGAACAACATTTACCAGCCCCTTCATTCTGATGACTGATGGAAGGAAAGAAGGGGAGTATACTTGTTTGTATACTGGATGAAAAAGAAAGACTGTGAAGTTGCTATACCTCTTTATCTTAGTAACCCTGTTGTATTACATCATTATTAATATATATTAATAATTGTATATTATACCTCTTTACCTATGCAGCCATATTAATTGTATTGTTTATGTATTTGGGAAAGTTGGAGATGACCATCATTAAAAGTGACTGGAAGGGACTAAATGGAGGGGATGAGATAAGAGTTGATTGTGAAAGATGTTTTGAATTAATTGCCCATCTGAGGAATTTGTTTAAAGTTTACAAAAATATCACTGATACACCTGTACCCTCACTTCCCCACCACAGAATTCTTGGGACTGGAGACATTTCTTTAGTAATAGCTTGTCTCTGATATTTCCAGTAACTATTTCTGTCGAGGAGAGGATAGAAAATGTTCAGACAACATCATATAGATTCCTCATCTACATAGTTAAGTAGCGGTGACGCCTACACAGAAGACTTGGAACTGCAAACAGGCTGGGGTCACCTCAATGGTATCTCATGATGCTGCACAAACAGAAGTTTGATTTTTGTTTTAGGGGATGCAGAAGGAAGCAAGACCGAACTAAAACACTAAAATAATTTTATGTCTATACTTTCTCACTTGTTTTTGTTTTGTTTGTGGTTATTTTGGCAAGAGGAAGGGTTTGGGGACAGAATTTCACTTCATATCTGAAGTGAAGGGGAGGAGAAACTCAGCTCTTCACCCAAGAATATCCCAGTAATGACATCTCTACGCGTGGGAAGTGTTTCCCTCCACACTGGGAGGACGTAAGGCTGCACCCCAGTGGGATTCCCTGCTTGAGTTGGAAGGCCATTCAGAGGGCGACGGCAAGTCTTAGCGCTTGCCAGTGATGAAATGCCAAAGAGGAGCGATGAGGTCGAAGGGACCTTCCCCAGTTTGGAGGTGGGGGCTGTGCTGCGTGTGACCTAAGAACCCGGTCCATGCCAAGGCCTGTGCCCTCGGCTGAGGGTCTCACACGGAAGCGACGCTTCTGGGCACCGTGTCCGAGTCACGCGAAACGGCCCAGCTATGCCCAGGCGGCCAGCGCCAGACCCTGGCGTCCTCCATCTTCTCTCCTGAGCTCCCCCTGCTCCAGCTGCCAGAGCCGCGGACCGCAGCACCACACACCCCCGCGGGGGGGGACGCCGCGCCCCATCCCCGCCCCCGGCCCCACCCCGGCCCCCCCGCGGGGGCCCTGACCCCACCGCCCGCGGGCACTGGCTGAGCTCCGAGGCGGCGAGCCGGCCGCGGGGACGCCCGGAGGGGGTCGGGGCAGTTGGGGGCGGCGGCGGCCGGGCCGGGGCTCCCCCCCCGCCCGCGCTCGCCGCCGCGGTGGTGCGTCCCGGAGGTTACCGGAAGTGGCCGCGCTCGGCGCTGCCATGTTGAGGAGCCGCCGCTGCCGCTGCCGCCGCCGCCGCCGCCGCCGCTTTGTTGTCGCCTCCTCCGGCTGAGGAGGCTCCCTGAGCGGGGGGAGTGGGGAGGAGGGGGGTCGGCCGCCGCAGCCATGGAGGCCAACTGGACCGCGTTCCTGTTCCAGGTACTGGGGGCCCCCCCGGGGGGGACGGGAGACAGGGGGGCCGGGCCCCGGGCTGGCGGGCGGGCGCTCCTCCTCCCCTCCCTCCCGGCTCCGCTCTCCGGCCCGGCCTTAATCCCCCTTTGTTTTTCCGCTCGCCCGCCCCGGCGGTGCCCGGCTGCCGAGGTGAAAGGAGGCGGCCTCACGGGGCGCAGGGGAGAGAGCAGGCCTCGGGGTGAACCCCGGGCCCCCCCAGCAACACGCACGCACACACACCCTTCCCTCCCGCCCCGTGGGGAAGGGAGGAGGCCGCCGCTGTCACCACCCCGCGGCCCGGAGAAAGGAGGGCGCCGGGCTCCGGAGAGCGCGGGCCGCTTGGCCCGTGCTGCGGGCGGGCGCGGGCCGCGCCGAGGGTGAGGGGTCCCTGCTCCCGCTCCCGCTCCCGCTCCCGACGCACTTCATCCATCTTTCGCCCGCCTCCTTTCTCCTCGCCACCCTCTCCTCTTTTTGTGTGTGTGCGCGAGTGTGTTGACTTTCTGACCCTCCTCCCCATCCCGCGAATAGCGGGTATCCCTGGCTTCCCCGCCACTCCCCCTTCCCGCCGCCCCCTCGTGTTTACCCAGTTGAGGGGGGTGTTGTGTGAGTGTCTCCTTTCCCAAACTTTTCCACGGGATTTCCGTTTTCCTTGCCCCAGCTCCGGACAAGCACCGGCAGCTGGCACACTGTCCCTCTGTCCAGCTCCTGTGCGGTCCCGTGCAGCGCGGGGAATCCCCGGGCCGGGCGGGGCGGGAGCGGGGCCGGGACTCCGGGAGGCCCGACCTTCTGCCGGAGCGCTTTCCCCGCGGCCGGCTCCTGCCTTTCCTTCAATCAAGCGGGGAGACGCAGAGCGAAGAGCGCAAACAAAGTCCGCTTCCAAAGCCCCCAGATGAGTCACTCGTTGGGGTGTTGGTCTGAGCTTTTTGCAAGAAGCTTAAAAGTGACTGTGCCCATACGTTGGCCACCCTCTCGACTTCCTACTTCATGTAATGGACCCCTGTTTGGAAGATCTAGACTGCAACTTTTTTCTTCTCTTGTCTTTCCAGCTTCGTTTCTATTTGCAAACGCAACATTTAGTAGGTAGTAGCGATGCACTCACGGGAAAACTTAGGAGCTGGAGTTGCTTGGGAAGCTCATCACTTTTAAGTTCGTCCTTCCCGCTTCTCTGAATTATTTTCCTTCTTTGAATACTTAGTGAAATCCCAAATGCTTGAGATCTTTCAGAACTACTCAGGAACGGATGCAGAATTTTTAAAAATTACAAACCACCTCTCGGTTTCTGGTACCATCCCAGTGGAGCTAGTATAGAGAATGGGGAGAATTTGGAATTATGTATTGTGAAAGACCTGGGTTATTCTTTTAAGACATATTTCAAATGTGGGCAGTGTGATTTCAAAGTAATTGTTGAAATGTATTTGGCTTTTTTAAAGTAGTAAGTAGTAGATCGCTTCTCGGCCTTCTGGCTAAGATCAAATGTAACGTAGTAAGTAGTTATATTTGTTGAAGATCATGGAACTGTAGCGGAAACAGTCAAAGGGAAAAAAGGAACAGTCTTTAACTCTGGGTTTCAGTATTTAAAGGGTTAAACAAACACCTTTAACTCCAGGTAGGGGCTTCTTAAAATTGAAAATATTCAAAATTATGGAACTTGTGAACTTCCCTCTTTCCCCATTCTGATCTACTATTGCTTTATTGTGCTTTGATGAGCTTGATAATAATGTGATAAATCAACTTACTGCACTGGAAAAGAAATGATACATAACTAGCATCCAGGTTGGTATAAAGATGGGGCTAATGCCTTCTCAAGAAAAAGTTCTCAAATGGGCATTTTGTAATAGAGAGTTGATAGCCCGTAGAAATGATTTTCATGTGATTAAAGCCATATTAAACTTAGTGGAGACTGGAAAAAAAACGAATTCATTATGTAAAGAAAAAAACTTATTACTCATCTTTTGAAAGCTAGTTGAAAGATCTTTTGAAATACTTTTTAAAAGTCTCACTCTTTCCCTGGAGAAAGAAAATAGAAGTATTTACTGATCAATGCTTTAATTAGATCGAATATTTAATTTTTTTCAGCTACTAAAGCCGTTTTTAACCTGATGGAGAAATGTGAAAGCTAATATTTGATCCTAGGTTTGGCATTGTGTGCAGTGAAAATTGTTGGAAAACTTGTAATTTAGAGCTGAGAAAAGTTGAATGAGTAGAGAATATTGTGGACCTTTCTATAGAAAGGTATCACTGGACCTAATCCATTCTGGTTTTACATAACTTTCAGTGGAAAAATAGAATTAAACTCTCTTGTTTGTTTCCTGTTAATTTTAAAACAATAGTTGAAGATATTTGAATATTTTAAAACAATTTAATACCTGCTGGCTATCCAGATAACGTGGTAGAAAGTGAAAGCTGTAGCTATTAAAACATTTGATGGATGATCCTCCTAACAGGACATTCAAGATATGACTCACCAATGCTAATTTGTTTTAGTGCAAAATCTTTTACCCTCTGGCACTGGAGATTTCATGATGCCATATCCTACCACCCTGGGTGATGAAATAACATTTCTGTTTTGTTTTTTGTCAGTCTCAGAAAAAGGAGAGCCTAGGCAGGACTAAGAAGCTTTGCACAGAAAATAAAAAGGAAATAAAGTTAAAACTTCAGTGTGGTGATCCTGATCAAATAAAAGCCTACCTAGAAATTACATTTTTAAAATAAGTCACTGTACTGAAGGTGGGGCATGGTCGTTTTTTTATTTTGTCTCTCCCAGACAACAAGTTGGGAAAACTTGTTCCAGCTTCCCTTTTAGAGGGTTTGATATAAAAGTGTGGGGATCCTAGGAATCCTTCGAGTGCTTCCTGTAGTGGTTCTGAAGCATTTCACCCAAGCATCAGGGACCTAGGGTGATTCTTATCTGAGGGAGAGCTTCAGCAATGCTGTAAAAATATTTTCTGATGCCACAAACATCTCAATTAGTAAAAAGGCAGTAAGTGCTTTTAGTACTCTGTTGTACTAATGGTTGTTTAGAATTGAAAAATGCCTCAAAATGTCCTAAGTTTGAACTTTGTCCAAAAGATTCGCATTCCCTACTGTGTGTTATGTTAGCTGTTGAAATTGTATATCTTGAGTTATCTTCCACTATTAACTGTTTCTGTACTGTATGGAAACTTAGGTATTCTACAGCCAGGTTGGAAAAGGGGTAAGATCAGAATCTAAATTTTATAAACTTTCTGCTGATGTCACCTGGCTCAGTAGAACCCAACAGTCATATGGACTCCACAAATTAAAAGTGGATTGTAATTCATTGTGAGCATTAAATCTAAAAAGATAACACATAAGTTAACTACACAATTTCTGAAACTGCTTCCAGGACCCAAAGAGTATCTAAGTCAGAATTGTTAAACTGAAATTGATAGCTCTAGATACCATACCTCCTAATCATTTAGGGGAAGAGTAGTTCCAGGTGTTTGTGCTGCCCTTAAGCAAGCCTGGATCAACTTGTGGTAGATGTTCTAATCCATCAGAGGAGGAACTGTGGATGACAGTATGTGTGTTTTCTTGTTTGTTTGTTTTTTCTTTAATCAAGTTAGTTACGTGATAATAGAGTCAGAAGATTAAATAACTAAGTGTCTAAGATAATGGGATGGGCTTTTCCTAGAGTACTGTATACTTAAAATACTTAAAACCCTTACCTCTTGTGTACATATATTCTTCTAAGATTACAGAACTCAAGTACAGGGTCTTGGGCTCACTGTCAAGAGCTTAAAAAATAATGTTGGTGTAGAACAACATATTAGGAAGAACTATTTCAGGAATTTTTCCATCATTTCCTAAGTGCATATCAGTATGGAAGTGTGGAGAACTATGAAAGAATCAAAACCAGGGGGCCGGAGGGTTAGCTCAGTGGTTCCGGTGCCTGCCTCGCAAGTGCAAGGTCCTGAGTTCGATCCCCGGTAACCACATATAATGCTGGGGGTGGAGACACGCCCACCAACAATCAACACCGCATACCACAATGCCGGACATGGTGGCTCACGCCTGTAATCCCAGCACTCGGGAGGCAGGGACAGGAGGATTGCTGAGTTCGCGGTGGCTTGCCTGGGCACCATAGTGAGCTCAGGGCCAGCCTGAACTACAAAGCGAGACCCTGTCTCAAAAAGCAAAAAAAAAAAAAAAAAAGAATCAAAACCAAGAGAATAACTATTCATAAATACCAAGAGCCCCTTCCACAGTGAAATTTTGGTTTCATTGTAGCAAAAGAAAATTTCTGGACATTGATCCAGCCCCCAGTTTTGGAGTGGAGAACCATATTATAATAGCAAATATCCAGTATTTTCTGAAAACCTTCAACTGCTGAAAAAAGATGGATCTGAAAGAAATTTAAATGTTTATTGTATTTTTCTCTTATTAGTCAAGAGTGTCTCAAAAGAGAGTTTAGGGTTTAAACAGAGTGTTGCTAAGGATGCAAACTCTAATGGAAGATGAAATGACCCCAGAAACAACTGACAGGTGTTTTGCTATGGGCTGCCTTCACAGGTACCTACCAGGTTGATTAATAACAGGTTTTGTGTCAACCAAATCTTTTAGTAAAATGAAAACTTTAAAAATAAACTTAACAACTAGCATATGTATTCAGAGAACTAGATTCCTTTCATCACTTACCAACCCCTTTTCTCCATCACTTAAGAGTTTTCTGATGCAAAGGGAGCCACATGGTTCTTTTCCTTTCCTGAGTAACAGACAAGTTAAGGTGATTATGTTTGTGTGTGTGTGTGTGTGTGTGTGTGTGTGTTTTGCTCCAGTAAGAAACTGTTAAAAGGTCTGCGTTGTAATTTTTTTTCACAAGTATTAAACTTGGTTACAGTACTGGCAGACTAATGCAAACTGATTTCTTTAAATGGTATGTCCCTTATGAGCCAGGGTGATATGTAGTTTAGTCAACTATTTGAAATTAAGATCTCTGTCAGCAACTTAGTTGCAAAATTTTGTGTTTGCATAGTGAATTTTCAGGCCTTTGTATTTGGAGCTCTGGGAGTAACAAGGTGATTGCTAGATCTCTGCAACAGAAAGCAGCTCACAGACTCTTTGACTGTTTCTTCTGGTTTGAATTGTCTGGAACATGTTGAATTTTGAAGGTCATTGTGAGAGGTTGGGTTTCTCAAGTGTAAATGTTTGGTTTTAGGCCCATGAAGCCTCCCATCACCAACAGCAGGCAGCACAGAACAGCTTGCTGCCTCTCCTGAGCTCTGCTGTGGAGCCCCCAGATCAGAAACCATTGCTTCCAATACCAATAACTCAGAAACCTCAGGCTGCACCAGAAACATTAAAGGATGCCATTGGGATTAAAAAAGAAAAACCCAAAACTTCATTTGTGTGCACTTACTGCAGTAAAGCTTTCAGGGACAGCTATCACCTGAGGCGCCACGAGTCCTGCCACACAGGGATCAAGTTGGTGTCCCGGTCAAAGAAAACCCCCACCACGGTGGTTCCCCTTATCTCAACCATCGCTGGGGACAGCAGCCGAACTTCGTTGGTCTCCACCATTGCAGGCATCTTGTCAACAGTCACTACATCCTCCTCAGGCACCAACCCCAGCAGCAGTGCCAGCACCGCAGCTATGCCCGTGACCCAGTCTGTCAAGAAACCCAGTAAACCTGTTAAGAAGAACCATGCTTGTGAGATGTGTGGGAAGGCTTTCCGAGATGTGTACCACCTCAATCGGCACAAGCTGTCCCATTCAGATGAAAAGCCCTTCGAGTGTCCTATTTGTAATCAGCGCTTCAAAAGAAAGGACCGGATGACTTATCATGTGAGGTCTCATGAAGGAGGCATCACCAAACCCTATACTTGCAGTGTTTGTGGGAAAGGCTTCTCGAGGTACTGCATTTTCTTTTGCTTTTTTCCAGTATGGTTTCAGTGAACTTCAGTTTTATCTCTGTGATCTGGCAGGTTTATGTGAGAATAGATATGGGCAGGCCTGTGTCATTAGAGGAGACTGGTGATAGATAAATAATATACCTCCTGGTGTAATTCCAGTTTGGTGTGGTTGACAAGTGGTGACAGAGTTATCTTGCTATTTAAGAAGGGTCTTGGTGGACTGAGGCCGTTGGTTGCTGCAGGAATGCCTATATGCAAGATTACTAGATTCCAATTCAGATGGGGAACTAAACATGAAGTTCACTGTGCAAATCAAAGAAACTTACTTCCTGGAAGTTGGGATGACCTTGGATACTCTTTCAATAAAACTTTCAGGAGAATATTTCCTCATTTTTCTGTGGGTACTAACATTTTGCAAATTTTCATTTTAAGAAGCTTTTAGTGTTAATATCATAGTAGCTGTGAGGATTAAACTTTGGGTATCATGTAGTTATAAAGATCAAAACCTGATACAATTTGATGTTGACTAGGAGAAAGGTAATAGACTGAAACTTTTATTTATGGTAATAGAGGTAAGGAGGCTTGCACTGGGGGGAAATAGAGTTGGTAATTCTGCTAGCTTTCTTTAAAATTCCCCCTTTGAGTCTGCCAAGCATGTAAGCATCACATAAGTAGCATTTCTCTATGTGTGTTCCATTACTTCTTCTGTTGAAACTCTCTCTTTCACAGGCCTGACCACTTAAGCTGTCACGTAAAACATGTCCATTCAACAGAAAGACCCTTCAAATGCCAAGTAAGAGTTAAAATGACTTATCCATAGTGTAGCACTTAATGCACATTATCCAGAAGGTCTGAGCCAGTCAAATCTCACAGTTCTTGAATAGTCTTAAAATTACTGATTTGAATAAATGTGGTCCATTTTAATTCTAGTTTTATAAAATATAAATGACAGCTTTTTATTCTGTAGGGCAAGATGATTTCAAAAGTGTATTGTTTTGTAAGCTACATTTTTCCTTTTCCTTGGCCAGCATTTTTTAGTATAAGAGGAAAAAATATATAGTCTTACAAAGGTTGTTGTATATTTGAAATGAATAAAAGAATAAAGGGGCTTAAATGAATTTCTGGGTGGATGGTTAAGGATGTTTAAACTGTAATTAAAGAATGTAAGGAGTTTTTTTCCTCTCAAATGATATCATTGAATAGAGTTTTTATCTGTTACTAGCAAATTAGAATATTTAGTTCAGATTAATGATTTCATCTGACATAAATTGTGTTAATGAGAAGATTAAAAATTTTGCTAAATTGTATGATTATCATAGCCATTGCTAATCCTAGTTTATTGCTGAAAGTTAGTGCACCTTTCAGTTAGGTTTGTTAATGACTCATTTAATTAAGTAAATGATTTGAATTCTTAAGAAAAATCTGGTTGAAGGAAAGAAACTAGTGTCATTGAGCAAGTACCTGCTATATTGTCACATCCTTAATCCACTAGTAATTTTGTGATAGTTATTATTATTTCCAACCTATAGATGAATAAACATTGAGATAAGTGCACTAACTTGTTCATCATTACACTGTTCGGTGAATTGTGAAGCTCAGTTTAAATCCAGGTTTATCTAACTCTAATCCTCACATCTTTTCACTATTCTGTGCTGATATATTTTTTCCCCTAGATGAGTGTAAAATCCACCAAGCATTTTAGTCTGATGATGATTCTAACTAACACATGGAATTAAAATTTAACTAACTCATGTTGACATGAATAGGTTAATGCTTAGAATATAACATACTTTAAAATGAGTAGAACAGGATAGTCTATATTTAAAAAAAGTTTTCCTCCCTCATGCAGACATGCACTGCTGCCTTTGCCACCAAAGACAGGCTACGGACACACATGGTGCGCCATGAAGGCAAGGTATCTTGTAACATCTGTGGGAAGCTCCTGAGTGCAGCGTACATCACCAGCCACTTAAAGACACACGGGCAGAGCCAAAGTATCAACTGTAATACATGTAAACAAGGAATCAGCAAAAGTAGGTGATGCTTCAGATTGTCTGTTGCATTTCATATTGATGAAATCTAGATTTTCTAGAAGTACATCAAAGATATTTTCACTGTGCTTTCAGGACTGTATTAATGTTCATCTTACCATGTTTCCTTCTGTTACTAAAATGTATAAGCAGGTGTCAGTGGAAAGAGTATGTTAGTTTCTGAACTATGCTTTATGTACAACTGTGCAGACAGTGTTGATGGGCTCTCCACTAATTTGCTTTTGATCCCATTCTTTTCTACTAATAATACTCCTACTAGAAAGAGCAGAATTTCCCCACTGGTATTTTTCAGGATGTCTTCTTTTATGGGATTTGAGTAAAAGGTCGAATGTGTTTAGAATTGAGGCTGCAGAAGCCACACTAGGAAGATGTGCCATATCTAGACAATTTTGTTTTTATTTAAGGTTACAGTTTTCAAGTATCAGGGCTGGGATGTAGCTCAGTGGTGCTGCACCTGCTTGGCAGGCACAAGGTCCTGAGTTCAATTCCCAGTACTGGGGAAAAAAAAAAAGATAAAGATTCTCAAGTGTTAATCTCCTGACTCCAAAGTATAGTATTAAAATGTTCTTAGTTGTAACTTTAAGGGTGAAAGCAGTGCTAATAAGTTTGTTTTCAGATTCAAATCTGTGTATAAATGAAATGTCACATCCATTTGAATGTTTAAATACTTTGCTTGCCTTGAGAGTAGAAAATAGAATATTCATAAGACTTATGGATAAAATGTAATACTTGCCCTTATTGAATCTTTTTTTAATAGCCTGAATTACTAAAAAAAGTATTTTCCTGATTCTATGTCTTCATTTTTTCTTTTTTCCCCAATACTGAGTATTGAACTCAGAGTCTTCTTGCTAAGCTATACCCAGTCCTTTTTATTTATTATTTATTTTTGAGACAGGGTCTTATTATAAATTTGTAAGTTGCTCAGGTTGGGCCTGAGTTTAGGATCTTCCAGCTTCCCAGAGTGCTACGATTACAGGTTGCACCACCATGTCCAGCCTGATTCTGTTTCTTAGTATATATGTATAAGTATGTATAATATTCATAAAATAGAAATATCAAATTTTTAAAAAAGATAGGTAGCCAAAGTGAATGAGAAAGAAAGCTTAGTATTTAATCTCATCATTTTGCTCTTCTCTAGCATGTTGTGCATTAGCTTTATAAAACTTACTTTTAATGTAGGTCATTGTGGGTAAGGAAACAAATAAATGAACTATTTTAATGAATGTTGATGAACCCGTACTAGTATTACACATTATTCCATATTTAAAACAAAAAATTACTTTTTATATAGCAAAGAAAATTCTTATTTTTTGAGGGAAGGGGGACTGGTGTTGGTGGTGGTGGGTTTTTGTTTGTTTATGGATTACTGGGATCAATCCTAGTGGTACTGTTATCATTGAACCATATCTCCATCCTGTTCTTTTTTTTTTTTTTTTTTTTTGAGACAGGGTCTCGCTTTGTAGTTCAGGCTGGCTCTGAGCTCACTATGTAGCCCAGGCAAGCCTGGAACTCAGCAATCCTCCTGTCTCTGCCTCCCGAGTGCTGGGATTACAGGCGTGAGCCACCATGCCCGGCTGTTTTCTTTTTTGTTTTGAGACATTCTCACTAAATTGCCTAGGGTGGCCTTATGATGTCCCAGATCATCTTCCTGAGCAGCTAGGATTACGGTTGTACACCAACATGCTTGATTAAAACTCACTGTACTGGGCTGGAGATTTAGCTCAGTGGTTCTGGCGCCTGCCTTGCAAGCGCAAGGTCCTGAGTTCGATCCCGGTAACCACATACAGTGCTGGGCGTGGTGGCTCACGCCTGTAATCCCAGCACTCGGGAGGCAGAGACAGGCGGAGTGCTGAGTTCAAGGCTTGCCTGGACTACATAGTGAGCTCAGGGCCAGCCTGAACTACAAAGTGAGACCCTGTCTCAAAAAAAAAAAAAATTCACTGTACTTAACTATAAGTTTACTATCAATTAATAAAAAAGCCAGGACCAAATATTTATATTTTTGTTGTTGTTTTTTTTTTTTTGTGGTACCAAGGATCGAACTCAGGCCCTTGTACATCCAAGGTTGGCATGGTACATTTGTGTTATAGAGCAGTGAAACTGGTTTTCCTAAATCTCTAGATTTTTTAATGGATTTATTTATCTTGATCAGTATAGACACAAGCACCAAAAAAGATACACTATAGTAATAACCATTAATTAAATGACAAAGATCACAAAGGAATATGGAGTCGGTGAGTTCAGGATTTTGAAAAAGTGGCCATACTTTTCAAGGTAAATACAGTGTTTCTGGCTTGTCTTTGAACAGCATGCATGAGTGAAGAGACCAGCAGTCAGAAGCAGCAGCAGCAACAGCAGCAGCAGCAGCAGCAACAGCAGCAGCAGCAGCAACAACAACAACAGCATGTAACCAGCTGGCCAGGGAAGCAGGTAGAGACGCTGAGGCTGTGGGAAGAAGCTGTTAAAGCAAGGAAGAAAGGTAAGCTGAGGTTTGCAGTGTTAAAGCATGACCTGAAATGTGTTTTCATTTAATACACCAGCTAAACAAACGAAAGAAGCCACAGCCTGGGAAACCTTGCTTTATAGAAACATGTACTTTTATTTTGTGCTGGGAAATAAATAGTAAAGTTTGATGGTAACAAAGCTTTCAGATGAATTTTTATTACTAGGAATTAAAAATTGGTACTTCCTGTCATATTTGTCGCTTTGATTTATTTGTGAATTTGAAGTTAAATCCAGGCCTTTTTATGCTTAGTTCCATTTCTGTGTTCATTTTGATGTCAGCTTCATGTGTTATTTTTTTCTTTCTAAAAAATGTCCTTATGTGTATAGAAGTTCATTTTCTTGTAACTTATTTTCTTGTTAGTGTTCTTTTTGCATTGTGCTCTTCAGTACTTAGTTCATTTTCTCTTAGTCTTCTCTGTAATCTCCTTCATTCTATCACTGGAGCTGTCTCTAACATGCATGTACTTCGGCTGGTGCTCTGCTGTGTTTGTTATGAAAGTTAAAAATGATTTGCTTTTTTCTGTGTATATTTTATAATCATTGGAGGGGTCAGTTTTCAACAGACTTTTCCATTTACTAATTACAGCTTTGACTTCTGGACCATTGTGCAGCCATTTAAAATCATTTTGTCATTGTTCTATCAGTCATAGTACAGATTTCTAAATTTCTTTTCTCTTCCACTTCTGCCATGTTTTATTCCTTTATTTTAACTTCTAAGAAATCTTCTGCACATTAGGCTTCTCTACAGTTCCTTTGCTGTGTAGTTTCTTCTTTTACTTTCATGTAGTGTGGCTATTCCCTTCCTCAGACCCCTGCTAAACATCCTATACTTGGATAAAGATAAAAGGAATAGTATCCTTTTTTTTTTACATCTCCTGGCATTAGAGAGACAGAATGCTTCTTTTTTCCATTCTCCAAATGAAGATTTGACATTATTTTGATAAAATGTTTTGTAAAGAGAGAAGGGGTGGGGATTAGCAGTGAGGAACAAAACCGTTTAGAATAATTATACAGTGAGTTGAAAGTATATTATGAAGAACATTTAAAGTAGAAGTAAGTTTTAAATCAAAATGAGAGGACAGGGCTAGAGGGCTGGAAGTGTCATACAGAGGTATAATGCTTGTCTGACTCAGACAAGGGGTTCCATCCCCAGCAAAAACCGTTAGAGTAAAAGAAAACAGTGGTGGTGGAATGGGGATATGCAGTGAAAATTCCTTCTTTTGAGGAGAACAAGCAGAAAATATCTTTAGCTTTGCTGTCATCACATTAAAAGTGAATTGGCTTTCTCTTTTCTCATTCTCTTTTCACACACACACATTCCTGTTTGGTATTGTATTTTTTTTTTAACACAATGAGATTTGATTGTTTAACTCATCTCCTAACCTCCCTAAAACAAAATGCTATTGTTTTCTTCTCATGTGTAGCATGAATTTCTGGAAATGACCATTGATGTTAGCGAACTCTGTATTCATGTTAGTAAATGTTACATTTTGCAGGAGAGGAGGCTTCTGAACTGAAAACTAACTTAAATGAGAATTGCATGTTAAATGTTAGACCTAAGTAAAGTAATATGTTTCCAGACATGGATAATGACCAAATCATCATTGAGGAAGCTTTTTTGTTTTGTTTTTTGAGACAAGGTCTTACTTCATGGTTCAGGCTGGCCTTGAACTCACTATATAGCCCACGTTTGCCTCAAATTCACAGAGATCCTCCTGCCTCAGCCTCCCAAGTGCTGGAATGAGTAGTCACAAGAGGGAACTTTTTAAAAATGCATCATTTCTCAACTTTCATCTCAGTTGCACTATTGAATTTCCCGGGAATCCTTGTTTTTAAAAAGCTCCCTAGACAGAGGCTTTTGATCTGCCCAGATCAGAATTCTTGGTGTGGAGCACAAAGTGTACCAGAGCTCTATAATACTGATGAAGGTGGGGGCTTAGTGATTGAAGGTCTAGCTGAGGTGATCTAAATCTCTGCAAACCACATGTAGACCTCTATCTTATGTTGAATGCACCTCTCCCCTTTGATAGCCAAGTCACCGCTGGCCCACCCCTGCCTCCTTAGTGCCCTCTACTGAATTTTGTTGAGGGTGGGTTAAGAGTATCACCTTACAGGGCCTGAGATTTTTTTTTTTTTTTTGCTTTTTGGAGACAGGGTCTCGCCTTGTAGTTCAGGCGGGCCCTGAGCTCACTATGGTGCCCAAGCAAGCCGCCGCGAACTCAGCAATCCTCCTGTCCCTGCCTCCCGAGTGCTGGGATTACAGGCGTGAGCCACCACGTCCGGCATTAGGGCCGGAGATTTTAGCTTAGTGGTTCCGGCGCCTGCCTCACAAGTGCAAGGTCCTGAGTTCAACCCCTGATACACTGTTGGGTGTGGTGACTCACACCCACCAGCAATCAATAACACATACCAGAGAGCCGGGCGTGGTGGCTCACGCCTATAATCCCAGCACTCGGGAGGCAGAGGCAGGAGGATTGCTGAGTTGGAGGCTTGCCTGGGCTATATAGTGAGCTCAGGGCCAGTTTGAACTACAAAGTAAGACCCTGTCTCAAAAAAAAAAAAAAAAAAAGTGTATCACCTTACAGAGAAGTTCTAAATGGCCAAGGAGTTGAGAATCCAGCTCAGTGGTTAACCCTGGGGGAAGGGGAGGGGAAGAGGAAAGGAAGAGACAGACATTAAGTGTGAGATTAATTTAGAACAGTTTTCCTAGATTCAAATAAACGTATATTAGTTTGTTCTTTATTCCTTAATTGTGCATTTTAAAGATCTTAATACAATGTGGCTTCACTTTGAAGAGGGCTTTAACATACCATGGAATACACACCTTCCTCTGCTAGTTACAGTGTTCCTTATGAGAAGATTTTTCTGATTATCTATTATCGTGTAAGGATTGGCCCAGCTCTGTGTAAACAAGCTCCTTTCGCCTGGCCTGCTGGTGGTTGGCTCTTCCCAGCAAAGTCTTTAGAACACAGAAGTGGTGCATGAAGTGGCAACAAGAATATTTAGCTCTAGTTAGTGTCTCTGCCCCCCGCCCAGAGTGCCTTGCAGAAATTAACTGATCCTTCCAACACCACTGTGAGGCAGGTAAGTAAATCTGAGTTTGAAACAAAAACAAGGCTAAACAAGTTGCCTAAGTCAAAGGGGTATAGTTTCAAAGCTATTTGCACACTGGGATCCCCAGCAGGAACCTTTCTTCCTGTGGACCACTGGTAGAAAATTGTAGTTTGTCCTTTTTAATTAAAAAAATTTGATTTGGAAGCTGTTGGAGAATTTTGTTCACTGTTTTCAGAGTCTGAAGGCCCTTTTGTCTTCTCATTTTAGAAGCTGCTAACCTGTGCCAAACCTCTACGGCTGCTACGACACCTGTGACTCTCACTACTCCATTCAATATAACGTCCTCTGTGTCGTCTGGGACAATGTCAAACCCAGTCACAGTGGCAGCTGCAATGAGCATGAGAAGTGCAGTAAATGTTTCAAGTGCAGTTAATATAACCACCCCAATGAACATAGGGCATCCTGTAACTATAACCAGTCCCTTATCCATGACTTCTCCTTTAACACTTACTACCCCAGTAAACCTCCCAACCCCTGTCACTGCCCCGGTGAATATAGCACACCCTGTCACAATCACAACTCCAATGAACCTACCTACTCCTATGACATTAGCTGCCCCTCTCAATATAGCAATGAGGCCTGTAGAAAGCATGCCTTTCTTGCCCCAACCTTTGCCTACATCACCGCCTTGGTAAACAGTATTATAATATCAAATATGGGTTAAAGTAAATATTTACCAGCAACTTATTTTAGTCAATTAAAGCAAAAGCAAACCATGAAGTTGGGAGATTTTTTTTTTACATTAGTTAATAAGAATATAGTAGCATTTTCTCCAATTTGTCTGGGATTATTCAAAGTAGGGTGTATATGTAACTTATCACTGGACCACTTTAGTTTAATCAGAAATTCCTTTTAGCTGACCGCATTGCTTAAACAGGATAGTTGGCAAGATGAAATGCCAAAATTAAAACCAATCATAAAACAAAACCCATTTCAAAATTTAAAAATTAGCATTATTATTTCTAATCCCAATAAATCATTTTATTCTAAACACTAGCAGGACTGTTCCCCCTATATAAAGTGGATGGCTGATTTTAACCTGAAATTCTAAATCCACAGATTGAGAGCTAGTGTAGAATTGTGTTTATTGTTTTTATGAGTAAATGCATTGTCATAATAAAATGCATTTCAGAGAATATGCATTTTACCTTTGGGAATATGTTAATTTCAGGCAGCATTCCCTATGGGAAAGGTGATACCAGCTCTGATATGCAAAGCATATGATAATTTATCATTCTAACTTCAACATATAATAGGGATTGTGACCTGATATTTGGAGATGTAAATATTGCTCAGCATATTAATCCTGATGGAATATAGCATTGTAGTTGACTTTTTAAAAAAATTTTTAAAAAATATACAAATTGTGTTTTGGTAAGGAAAGGCCGCCACTGACAGAGGAGAAGTCACGTGTGCGGACCAGAAGGCTTCTAACAAATGGAGGTCAGTAGGGCTCCTGTTCAGGAGCTAAGGAGTACTTTGGAGCAGTTCAAATATATTGCTTTAAATTGAAAGACGCTGGAGGCACTGGGATATGAAATGCCCCTCTCTCCCCCAATCAGAGCCTGTTGATGTTACAACAGGGACAGATGTTTTAGATGCTCACTAGAGTTTATGTCTTATATTAAATTGTATACAGTTTTTATTCTAACCACTAACTAGGTAGTATGCCCCTTCAGAACAAGCAGAGTGTATCTTTTTCTTTTTTCTTCTTCTGTTTAATCAAGTATTGTGCAGATTTGTTGAACTTTGTAAATATGGACATCACTTTTTTTTTTCTTTGAGACAACACTTGTATCAGCTTTGTGGTGTTTTTGGAGAGACAGCTGTCTGCACTCTCTGTAGAAACCCAGCAATGGTTGTGCACGTTGAGACATGTGCTTTTTATTTCTTAGCATTATGTTTTCTCTGTACATAAGGTAGAAACCAAAAGCTAGGGAAACAGATACTCTTTATACCATCATGCCACACATTAATGTTTTTAAAACATTGTGTTTAAAAAGTTAAAACCAAGAGGCTGTGATTGTTTTGTTTTGTTTTAAGTTGCAATATGTTTTTGGTTTTGTCATGTTTAAATCTTGCAGCAAAGAGAAATGGAAATTAGTTGTTAATCCTGCAGGATGTTTGCAGGACTCTCAAACCGAATGACTATACCCCACTGTGTCAGTTCAGGCATCAAAAAAACCTTGCATCTGAGGCAGACTTCCTACATCAGGGATAGGTATCTGTGTGTCATTCATTATACAAAACAGTTCTAGGGGGTTGAACTACATAGTAAAAAAAAATAAATAAATAGTACCTAGTGTAAAATAATTTTATAAATGATCTTTTGTACTTTAGGACATTAAATTGTACAACTTTTTGTATATATAAAAGCTTAGGAACTTTCTGTTTAGCAGGAAGGCAACACATTCCTACACTTTTAATGTATATGTTTGTTATAATGTCCATGTAAACATGCCCTATGTTTGTGCCTTTTAATTAGTTTGTCTCAATAAACAAAATGTAGAGAAAAATATGTAGCTATGACTTTGTTACAACTGTTCTTATCCACAGTACAAAACGGTTTGTTTTTAATATGTAGAGCATTATGTGTGGACTACTGGAAGGATTTATATAGAGAAAGCCCAGGAATGGCCCTGCTGAGGCCTGGAGTGAGAGGGCAGTGACCGCATTTGGAGGAAGCCCACATTTCCTGGATTTCCAGGATTGGGTTCTGGCTCTGCCTGCTAGGGTGTTAGCTCTGGTGGGCTGGGGGTCTCAGCCCTCCGAGGTTCAGACAGCCCCGGCTTCCTCCACAGTGGTCCAGGGAGCAGTCCTTAATGGGGGCAGGTGTGGGCCCTACCCCCAGGGTAGAGTGTGGTTGTCAGAATCCTGAAAATATTAGTTCTTTAAAAAAAGATATATACTAGAAATGATTGTTTTATCAGTTCATTGTATAATAAACAGGAGTGAGACTTCATTGTATGACTTCAGTTAAAATGCTATTTTATATGCATTCTTTATTCACTTAAGCTTGTCTGCAATAATAAAGCCGCGTCGTGTCTTCTTTCGGGAGGGAGAGAGTTGATGGCAGGATGGGGTGAGGTGGGTCACCGCAGAGGAGGCCGAACGGGTTGTGTGATGAAACTCTCCTGTGTCTTGGAACTCGAAGTGAGCTGTGATGCCGATGAACTGATTCAACCAGGTGTTGAAGGCACGACGGCCACTGCTCTACAGAAAGGCAAAGTATGTTTTTCCCTTCTGATTGTAACCTGATTGAGAGCTTCCCCTTTATCAGATTGGCAGCTAAACAGTTGTATTAGATAATCCTTAAATCTGACATCCAGCCTGTTGTGCTCTAGGGCTCGCTGCTTGGCCTGCACTTGCCTTTTATTGTGTATCCATTTCCCTCCTAAGGTGTGCTCCTAAATGAAGGTTTCTTTGTAAGCAGATGATTTTACCTGTCAATACCAGCACTGTATTACTAACATGCAAAATACTGCAGATTTATTTTGACAAATTAAAGTTAACCAGTCACAAATGCTATGATGGATTGCTTAATACTTCAGAAGTTTCAGCAGTTCACCATGATGACAGAAAATTTTTGAAGCACTGTTTCTCAGGTAAACACTTCTCAGTATTGGCTAAAGAGGGAGGGAGGAGCCATGTTGGTTGGTTGGTATGTTGGTACCATGGAGAAGGGCGAGTGAAAAGGTGCCAGACTGCAAAAGGGGTACTGTCCCAGCCAAACAGTTTGGGTAGTACTCAGGAAGCCAGGCTTTGGAGCAGTGGCCACAGGTTTAGGCCCCTGTCCTGTCTACCTAAAAGAGTATATTTAAAACTTCTTTTCATGCTCTATCCCATTTCACCACCCCTCTTTTTTTCTTTTGTAGGGTGTAGTATTAGGGTTTGAACCCAGGGCCTTCATACTGAGCTGTATCCCCAATCCTTTAAAAATTTTGTGATTCTGAGATAAGATCTGAGTTCTAAATTGCTCAGCCTGGGCTCAAATTTATGTTCCTCCTGCCTCAGTCTCCCAGAGTGCTAAGATTATAGGAATGTACCACTGTGCCCAGCTTCCCCATTTCTGCTTGACCTAGTTTTCAGATGGGTCCCTTGCCCATCAGATGTCCATGGAGGATGGACAGTGCCAGGCCTAAGAGGCATGGAAAGGTGCTTACGGCCTTGCTGCCTCCAGAGAGGCTGTTAAGGGAGATAAGTACATAAATGACAGCATCACCAGACAGTGAATCAAGATGAGCCTGACACTTTATTTAATGGAGAAGTTTTAAGTAAGTACATCTGTTTTATATAGAATAGAGGCTTTCCAAACTTCCTGTGGTAATTGTTTTAGTCTATTGACTTGGTGAATGCAACTGAAAAAAGTGTTCCTTGTGCTGTTTTTGTCTTTGGGACAAGGGAAGCTTTATTTCACTGAGTTGCTAGTCTTTCCAGTCCTAGCTGTCCAGGTGTCTGCTCTACACAGTGGACCTTGCAGTTTGTTCCTCTGTAGAGAGACTGGAGTTTGGGGTATAGAGGGAATAGTATGGGTTTTCATTTTTATCATCCTCATGGACTCCTGTAAAGAAAGTCCAGTCTGTTCAGGCTGGTGATTACTCTCCTCCCTGCTTAAAAATATCTAGTCCTCAGTCTTGCACCCACTCTGTTTCTTCCTTAAAAAAATATACCATTTGTTCTCATATGGATCTATAATCTCCCCAGTCTTGGCCCGTGTCTGGCAGGTAACTGGATCAAATCCCCCACTGGGCCAGAGAGGTCAGTGTGTAACAATTGATGCAGGACTGAATGCTGCCTGAGTTCATGCAGTAGTTTAAGACTTCCCCTCTTGGCAGCTACCTTTAGGCAGTCCTGAGGCCTATTTGGTTCTGAATAAAGGACTGGAGGGCCAAGGACTTTAGCTATTTATGTGATCTTGCCCTCTCCCTGAAGCTACCCCTAGAGGTTGGCTAGGAGCCTTCCACTTCCCAAGACAGGCATTTGATCCAGGAGTTGGTCCTGGACCAAGACACATACACAGCACTTTGCAAAAACTGTCCAGTCATGGTAAGGGAATGAATTTTCATACTTAAGATTCTGTATCCCAGACTGGGGATTTAGCTCAGTGGTTCTGGCATCTGCCCGGCAAGTGCAAGGTCCCGGGTTTGTTCCTGATAACCACAATGCCTGGCATGGTGACTCATGCCCACCAGCAGTCAGTACCACCATGCCACAATGCTGGACGTGGTGGCTCATGCCTGTAATCCCAGTACTTGGGAGGCAGAGGCAGGGAGATTGCTGTGAGTTCAAGGCTTCCCTGGGCTACATAGTGAACTCAGGGCCAGCCTGAACTACAAAGCAAGACACTGTCTCAAAAAAAACCAAAACAAAACAAGATTCTGTATCCCATGGACTTGGCTCATAATTTCAGAACTTTTTCTTCATCTTTGACTATCTTAAACATCCCACTTTCCTCCCATCTCTTTAAAATGTTTATAAGATAAAAAACTTAAAATCACTTTCTGGTGTTTTGACAGTCTCACTACATAGTCCAGGCTGGCTTTGAACTTACTGTATAGTCCTGACTGACCTTGAACTCTTAACTGATCCTTCTGCCTCAGCTTCCTGAGTACTAGGATTAAAGCCATTGTGCCACCATGCCAGCTCCTTAGAGCAAATCCTTTCTAATCTATATAAACACAAACATGTGGAAAGAATTCTCTGGGGTGTTTTTTTGTTTTGTTTTCTGGTACCAGGAATTGAATCCAGGTCCTCATGATTGCGAGGCAGATACTGCACTACTGAACTACATCCTTGACCCTCTCTCGAGTGTTTTTATAAATTCTCACCATTTATCGAATTCCCTCAAAGTGATATCAACCTATATCTAGCTGTGTCAGCCTAGGCTAAAGACGGATATTTGAGGAAAATGTTCTGTTCTGCCAGAGGTACTCCTTCACGTGACAACTACAGAGCTTGAGGTGCTGAGGGGATGTGCCTTTTCTGTACCTGATCCAGCTGCTCAATCCAGTTGGGGTTCAGGTCCATGCCAGGTGTGTGCTAGAAACTGCTTAGGGAGTGGAAATACCTCAGGGCCTGGGATGGGAAGCTAGGCCTTTGTCAATCTTAGCAATCCTCGAGCCCTTCAGAGTCTTTTCCCGCCAGGGTGGCTAAAGTGTCAGTGAGATCCAAGATCCGACTGGATTCTCAGGACCTTTACTCTGGAGCCAAGAAATTCTTACCTTTGTTAGTGGTGGGGAGAAAGCCAGAAAGAAATCAGTCTTGTTTAACTGGAGGAAGAGACAAGCCCTGGAGGTAATGAAGAAGGTAAAGAAGGGAAGAGAGAGATTTGGGAGACAGTGTCCACATACTGGTTGTGGCTTCAGCCCTGAGCCCTGTAGTCTCCATGAACTTGCCCTGGGCTGGACGTGATGACTCAGAAGACTTGCCAGCAGTGCTTCCCAGGCCCCTTGTAAGTACAGTTTCTGTCAATAAGCAGAAAAGATGTGCCAGGTGAAGGGCAAAAGCTGAAGAAACTGAAGATCAAGTGATTAGGAGGCAATCCTGCGCTGGGGACCTGTGAGCCATTTCTTGCTGAAAGAGATGTGTATCAATCCTTTCTTGGAACCCAGAGCTCAGGCCAAAAACATATAGTCCGATTGTGGGGCAGCCTTGCCAATACAAGGTTGTTCTGTCACGTTGTTGGCACCAACTCTATGTTATGAGACATCTCTGAGGAAGAAAGGGGTCATGGATCTTTAAGATGAGAAAAAACAAAACAAAACAAAACAAAACAAAACAGGCAACTGATAAAGCTGTCCTGGAGGCCAAGATGTCCTCTGTACAACCAAACCTCTAACTGGGCATCTAGAAAAGTCCAATTTACATGTTGCTCCAAGGTACAACCTGAGAAAGTCCTGATACCCTTCTAGACTTGCTCACTCCTGGATCCACTGACATATTTCCACCTGGAATAGTCAAGGCCTCTCATTTGCTGCCTTTGTTGCCCTAATCTACTTTGCTGGCCTCTGGGCTTTCTCACCACCGCTTTTCCCCCAGGGCTGGAGCCAGGGCTGGGTGGGGGTGGGGCGAGTCAGACAAACAACTCTTGGGCGTGTCTGCCCACCCCCGCCCCGCCCCAACTAGAGCATCGCCGGGCACGGATTGGTTGGTATCTCCTGGGTTCTGATTGGTTGGCTGTGGGTCCTAGAGCTCATTCACCGCTTTGCTGTCTCAGCCGAAGCTTGGGTCTTAAATGCTGCTTCACTTTCTACATTCTGTACTACACAGTAGTCGCACTCATTCTTTGTTAATAGATAACATTCAGTTCTATTATTTTCTCGGATGATGTGCACCCGATTTACAGTGTTGGCCGCTTCAAGGATTTAATATACCCTACCTCCAAATCATTCCTGCCTAGTGAATAGGAAGCAGTGCCGGGAAGTCGTGGAGGGCCAGCGTTTGGCATTCGCAGTCGAGGTCAGTTTATCCTGCGGGGCCGTAGGCTGGGCTAGCACTTCACATATCATAGCGCTTACACCTAAATAATTCCCTGCATGTTTCCTAAAAATAAGAATATGCTCTTTCACCACAGTCTAGTTATTAATTTATATATTTATATAAAATTTTTCTTTAACTTGCCACTCATATTCCAATTACATCAGTACTCTCTCCTCTCCAGTACAGGACTTAGTCACATTTAGGTGCCTTGTCTCTGTGGCCTCCTTAACTCCAGAACATTTACATAGCTGGAACTTTTAAGGATATAGACATTTCCTCATGAGGTGGTACATTGTCTGAGGGAGTACTACAGAGATAATTTGATCTTAAGATATCTTACCCGGAGGGCATGAGTCCCTCTGACCCTCATAGGTGGTGTTAAATTGTATCACAGAGTCAGTATTATCCTGTTTCTCCACCCCCCTACGTATAACTAATCAGCAGTCAGAGGGGAGACACTTTAAAACTATCCATAGCTACCCCAAGCGTGCACTCACTTCTCCCTTCCCCAAAGGAAACAGGCCCTACAGGCTCAAGTGTGGGACCACCCAGAGGCTGAGAATCCTGGCTGGGCCCCAGGGCCCTAAACCTGCCATGCCCTCAGGGTCCTCCTGTACCTAAGGGCTCAGCCTTGTGTTAGGGAGTGTTGTTTTCTCTCTTAAAGAGATACCCTTAAAGTAAGTAAAATCTTAAAGTAAGTAAAATCCTGCTTCAAGCCCTACTCAGCCCTCTTAGACATTCTCCACCCACCACTCTGAACTAAACTGTATAATTTGAATGAGGCTCTTCCATCGACAAAGACATCCTTGCCATTTCCACAAGTGCCCAGAGACCCATTCAGGGGCTGAGGACACGGTCCTGACTTGCTCTCCTAGCTTCCCTGGGCATTCAGTGGCCTAACAGAGGGCTCTTCTCCAAGCAGGGACTCCTTTCCCCCTGGATGTCAAGGTACTTATCACGCAGAATCAGATCTGACCATCAGGAGTAAACTGATCTCAAATATTCTCACTTGGAACCAAAAGGATAGTAAGACAAAAGGCATTTTCTTTCTTTTCTTTTTCTTTTTTTGAGACAGGGTCTCGCTTTGTAGTTCAGACTGGCCCTGAGCTCACTATATAGCCTAGGCAAGCGTTGAACTCAGCATTCCTCCTGTCTCTGCCTCCCAAGTGCTGGGATTACAGGCGTGAGCCACCACACACGGCACTGTGGTATGTGATATTGATTGCTGGTGGGCGTGAGTCACCACACCCAGCATTGTATGTGGTTACTGGGATTGAACTCAGGACCTTGCGCTTGCAGGGCAGGCGCCGGAACCACTGAGCTAAATCTCCAGCCCAACAAAAGGCATTTTCTACTGAATTTTAAAATGATGCGAGATAGATTCCACCACCAGACCATATGCTCTGTGAAGAAACAAGCAAGTTATTTCATCTCTTTGGCCCAGCTTTGGTCTGTAAAATGGGATAATAGAGATGTCTTACCACTAATTTAGATATAATAAGCTTTATATGCTGGCTTATTATTGTCGTAACTGTTATTGCCAGGAGTATGTTGACACGTTTGGAGTATGAGGTCAGGACCGGGTTCGTATCTTGCTTTCACTTTTACAGTGGGACCTTAGGCAACTTATTTAATTCTGTGTCTCAGTTTCCAAATCTGTAATGTGTGGCCCTTAGGGGTTTTTCTGAAGATTAAGTAAGACATGCAAAAGTATTTAAAACAGGGCCAGACACATTGTATCTGTAAACTTTTCTCCTTCTAATCATGAGGACTCTGCGAGCTAACTGTATATGACATACATGATTAAAAAATGTATGACATTTGGCTAGCATGTGTAAGGCCCTGGGTTCAATCCCCAGCCCTACAAATTAGATAATGTAGAGAAATGATAATAAAATAAAAATGTATATTCAATGTAGAGATTTATAAAATCTGGAAAAATAATAGAAAAATAAAGCTTATCTATCAAGCCCCTTTCACACAATTCTTAAGTTTGTCATGTTTTTCATCCCTTTGGAATTAAATAAAAATAAATAAATGGACTCATACTGCATAGAGTCTGTTGTACCCACCTGCCCCAGAATATTACACTGTGAGTTTCTGGAGACACTGAGTATACTTTGAAGTCAGTTTTAATGGTTGATGGGATTCCATTTATCTAGTCTGTTCTCCACACCACTATTCAATAGAGAATGAGCTGGCATCTCTGGCAGGAGGGCAGGAGCCAAGTCCTTAGAAATGATTGCCAACAAAGGGGAAGACGTGGTTTTGTAAGGGTGTACCAGGCATGTCTCGCACACCGGCAGAAGTCGGCTCTCTGCCAAGCGTGGTCTGGGAGGTGCAGACACTGAGGCAGCTCCCCTGCCTCCGGGAGCTCCGGAGAACCCCCCTGTAATACCCAGGTGCTGGAAGCAGCGGAGTGGGGGGCTCCTGAAGGGACCACAGCGTGACATTGGTGCTGGCACTGCGCGGAAGGGCTGCGGGGCCCAGGAACATTCTTGGAAAAGGTGTGAGAGTGGCAGCCATACCAGCTTCAGCCTAGTTATTATCTCCCAAAGGCGCCGTTTATTTATTTTTTTTTGTCACTGCTTCCATGTTTCACCCTTGTGTTTTTTAAATGTGCAAGTGCTGCTACTGATTGTTTAAGCTTCCTGTTGCTCAGGATGGAGAAAGGCACAGGTTGTCTGAGTTGCCCGGGTGTTCCCATCCCTTGCTCTTCTCCTTTAGGCTCTGTTGAGTGGCTCTTGGTGGGAGTGGATCTTAGAGTGGCAGCTCCAAAGCCACAGTCTGTGCTCTGGCATTTGTCCTGAGCTGAGGAAGTCCCAGAAGGGAAATGTCCTGACTTCCCCGTGGCCCAGCTGGCGCCTACCTGTCCAAGCCTGAGCCTCACTCCTCTCCGTCAGCCTCATCCTCACAGGACGTAGAAACCCGCTCCTCATAACCCGAGTTTCGTTCGCACAGGCAGAACCGTTTACTCCTGGAAACCTGTGCTTTCTTAGCCGGCTCTGACTGGGTGGGTGCAGGCAGGTGGAATGAGGCCTGGAAAGGGGAGGAGCTAGAACTTAGGTTAAGGACAACCTAGGAATGGTTCTGCTAGTCAGCTTTTTGTCACTGTAACAAACATCCAAGACAATCAGTTTACAAAAAGGGAGGTTTGTTTGAGCTCATGATTTCAGAGGTTGCGGTTTATGATTAATTGGCCTTGTTTCTTTCGGGAAAGTAAAAGAGAGCAAGAGACTGGGATCCAGCTCTCCCCTTGGGGCACGCCCCCTCAATGACCTGAAGACTTTCTAGGTCCCACCTACCAAAGCGTCCACTACCTCCCAATAGTGCCGTGCTCCAGCCACGCCGTGGACATGTGGGTCTTAGGTAGCCGTTCCAAATCCAAACTGGAGCAGTGTTGATTTTTATTCTCCAAGTAGCAAGGAGCCATTCACCCTGTTCAAAAGGGCAAAGGCCTCGCCAGCCTATCTAGAATAATAGGTGCTAGCACTGAGGAAGGGGAATGGGCTGGACAGGAGGGGCTGGTCCTGAGCCAGGGCAGCTCATGACAAGGGAGGAGGGTAGATTCCAGAAAATTTCAGGAAGCCCTGCGTTTACAGAGGTTTACATGTGGGAGAAGAGGGGAAGAAGAGAGAAGGCAGCACGTGAGTTTGTAGCTTGGGTGAATGGATGGTGTCCTCAGCCAGGACCGAGATTTTAGCAAAGGAGGATGAGAGATGACAGGTTAGAGGCTTGCCATGCAGAAAACGATGCCAGTGTGGAACATCTGTCCAAGGGCAGGAACACGTCAAGGGCAGCAGGGGATTCCAGAGAAGAACTTGGTCCAGGGAGAGGTCTCTAGTTTACCGCATCTGGGAGCAGATAGGGTAATATAATTATGCATAATATCAGTAAGATGGTGGCGCATGCCTGTAATCTCAGCACTTGAGAGGCTGAGGAAGTAGAATCACCCGAGTTTGAGGTCAGCCTAGGCTCCATAGTGAGTGCAAGGATAACTTGAAATACATAGTCTTATCTCAAAAACTTCAAATAATAATAACAATAACATGATGAATGATTACTGAGCCAGGTAATATGCTAGGTGCTGTTCTGTACACTTTACGTGCACAGATTTTTCTGCCGCAGTCCTTTGAGGTAGGCATTAGTGTTAATCCCAAATATAGAGCAGGAAACTGAGACACAGGTAAAATTAAATAACTGGTTATGGAGTGTGCAAATAAAGCTGGGAGGGGCTTGTACCCACGCCACACTATGAACCTCTGTGTGTCCTCAGAAGAGGCTGTTGTGGGAAGTAAGAGGACCGAGTCCCGGATAAGTCCTAGAGAGGCAGAACAAAAGATATGCGGGAGGGGGGGGAGCTAGGAGAGCAAAGTATCAATCGGCTGGAGGTGGTTTGTGTGTTTGCCAGCAGGCCCAAGGCTCTGGGTGCCCTGGGAGCAGGGAGGGGAGAATTAACACTTCTAGGGCAGTGGCAGGCCGAAAAGCTGGCCCGGGATGATGCGGAAGAAGGCCAATGCAGGAAGCAGGGAGAGTGCGTACACAGGGCTGCATCTTGGAGGAAGTTTACTGATGAATGGGGAAGGCAGACATGGGGATGCCTGGCGACAGGGCAGGATTGGGGCAAGTATTTACGTATTCATTACTCTAGTGATACTAGATATTCAGTCAGGGCGTTCACTCTGAGCTATATCCCCAGCTCTTCCTATCTATCTATCTATCTATCTATCTATCTATCTATCTATCTATCTATCTATCTATCTATCTACCCATCCATCCATCTATCTATCCATCCATCTATCTATCCATCTATCTATCCATCTATCCATCTATCTATCTATCTATCCATCCATCTATCTATCTATCCATCCATCTATCTATCCATCTATCTATCTATCCATCTATCTATCTATCTATCCATCCATCTATCCATCCATCTATCCATCCATCTATCCATCCATCTATCTATCTATCTATCTATCTATCTATCTATCTATCTATCTATCTATCTATCTATCTATCTATGAGACAGTTTTGCTGTCACTAAGTTGCCCAAGATGGCCTCAAACTTGGATCCTCTTGCTTCAGCCTCCCAGAGTGCCAGAATTACAGTGCACCACCACACTCCTGTCAGGCTGGGGTGAAATTCTTTTAGAAGGGCTCTTCTGAAGTGTTGAGAGGCTGAAAACAGAGAGGGGGGAGAGAAAAAGAACTAAGAGTTTGCTAACTCAGGCGTGAGGTCTGGCCAGAAAGCAAAGGGAACACCTCACCCTCTGAGAAGAGCAGAGGTAACAGGGGCCTGAAGCAGGCAGAAGCTGGGGGAAAGAGGGAGGGGAGGGAGAAAGGAGGACTGGACACAAGCTGATGACCAACCAGCTCATGCCTGGGAAATGGCAGTGGTGGGACGGGGTGGGGAGGCCCAAGCTTCCAGTCCTTGAGCCAGAGGTAGCCTTCGGAGGAATAGACTTCAGGAGGGCATGGCTCAGGACGTGGTTTTAGCCTTCTTGAGTCCGAGGTGTCCAGGGGACTCACAGGCAGCACCCCTGTGTGAGTCGCTGGTGTGAGCAGCTAGGGAGTCTGTCTTGGGGCCCTTGGGACTCAGAGGCAGGGCTGGGAGTAGGTCAGGTGACCAAGGGGGTTGGGAGGCAGGGGAGAGTCTGAGAAAAAGCCTCCAGAACGCACTGCAGGGGAGGAGCATTAGCCAGGCCTAAGGAAAGCGTGTTTCAGGCAAGGGCGTCCATTACAGTGACTGGGTTATGAATGACTGTAATGACACATTCAAACAGTTTATGAGCAATCCAGAGATGAGCACAGATGGGAAAACCTACAAGTGTGCGGGTGGATTTTCCGTGTCCTGAAGCTCCAAAGTGATGGGGATAAAGTACAGGTTCTTGCCAATTAGCAGAAAAATGGCAGGTGAGTTGCTCTGTGGGTAAGGATAAGGTAACATACTTGATAACATCACCTGGACCGCTGGCCAGGAGGACAAATCCTGAGCTGGGTTACAACTTGGCAGACAGCCAGGAGTCCACAGCACGGAGGCAAAGGTCGGAACCTCTAGATTACATCTTTAACGCAGGGCCCACACACCATCTCCTGGGGTTTTGAAGACCTCCAGAAATCTAATACTTCCCAGACCAAAGCAACAGCAGCAGAGGGGAGCAGGAGAGATCCTCAGCTCTAGAGCTGGGCTCTTTACAGCTACCTAGGGTAGGGCCTCTGAGGGCCTCCCCTCCCCCCGCCAGGTTCCCAACTGGCTCGAGATATTTACCTTTGACATTCAAATGATGGAAACACAGTGGTGGCTGGGGCGCTTTGGTCTGTGGTTTTTACCATCAGATGACTCTGCGGCAGAGCCTGTGGATCCTTCTAGGAGGTTAGCAGATCGAAACTTTACCGAGGGGGGAGGGACTCTTCCCAAAGGACAAGTGGGTCTCTGAGGCAGGCTCTTCCAGGAGGATCTTTTACAAGCTGGTTGGGGAAGAGATGAAATTGAACTGGATTTTATCCCCTCAGATCCTCTGGGTAACTCCTTAAAAAAAAAAAAAAAAGCTAGGTGCTTGGTGGGCACCTCCTACCCCAGACTACTCAATTCCAAATTGGAGCATGAACAAAACCAAAGCACGTGAAAAAAGAGAAGCCAAAGTCATTTTCCCATTTATTAAGCAAGTTCTTCAGTGGGGAACCGCCTTAGTCTCAGAGGTGGAGGAGGGAATAGGAAAGGAAGACACGGCACGTTACCCGATGTGATACCTTTGACCTCAGCTTGCGATCTCGTTTCCTCGCCCAAACCCCAACTCTCAGGGAACCGCCTCGCGCCCACACTCCTGCTGTCCTTCGCCCCAGCTGTGCCTGTGGGCCCCGCACCCCTCGCCCTGGGTCCTTGGTATCTCTCTGCAATCTCTGATCACAGGCTCCTTGCGCCGCAAGTATCCTCAGTTAGGGGCCTCCCCACCCCATCTTCCCCCACTGCGTCCTGCGCGGGAGGGGCAGACGCTCTGCGCCCCGTCGTGCTGTGGAGACCCAGGCTCCCCATTGAGCCTTCGTGCCCGGAGCTGGCGCGGGGGTGACGGAGACGGCACTAACCCCCGTCTTCACCCGGCGTCCTCGTCCCCACCCCCGCGACCACACCGGTTTCCGTCCCCGTCCCTGCCCCTGCTGCCCAGCTCCCCGGAGAGGGATCGGCGTTCGAGGGTCGGGGCTAGGGACGCCCGCAGCCCCGCTCCGCCCGCGTTCCCACTTGTGGCCCCCTCGGCCGCCGCGCAGGGGCAGCTGCACTCCCGCCGCCCGCCGCTAGGCCGCCGGCCGCGCCTCGTATTCTCCGCCTCCCGCACCAGCCGCGTCGGGCCGCCGCCGCCGCCGCCGCCGCCGCGGGATCGCTGCCCTTCCCCGCCCCCAGGCCCACGGCCGCGGGCAGCGGACGCGCGTGGCGGCTGCTCGGTAAGACCCTCCTCCGCTCCCGCCGCCCGGAGCCCCCCGGCCCCGCGCCCTCCGGCCCGGCCCCCCTTCCCGGGACTCGCTGCTCCGGCGCCGCCGGGAGGCCGGGCCGTCGCGAGTTTGAGTCCCGGCGCCGTCGCCGCGGCCCCGGGGACCCGACCCGGCCCGCTCTCGCCCGTCTTCCCGCAGGCCCGGGCGCGCGGCGCGCGCTGGAGGGTGGTCGCCGGCCGCGGCGCGGGGAGGGACGCGAGGCCTCCCGAGCCCGCGGCGCCCGAGGCCCCTCTCCCGCGCCCCCTTTTGTGTGGGCGCCTCTCCCGGCTTTGGCCCGCTCGGGGGGCGCAGGCCGGGCGGCGACGGCGGGCGGGGGCGCGGGCTGGGAGCTCGGCTCCGTCTAGGGGGAGGGGAGGCGCGCTTCCTGCGCGCGCGAGGTCCGGGCCGGCGCAGCCCTTTCTGGTCCCACCCCGTCCCCCGGGAGCTGCGTCTCCCGGCGCCGGGGCAGGGAAAGTTCAGAGCGCGCTGTCCCCGCCCTCCGGCTCCAAGTGCCCGGGGCGCTCAGCTCCAGGGGGTTGATGTCCCCTTCTGTCTCTTCGGTCCTTCCTTTATCTCCTGTGCTTTGTTGCCTCACACCAAGTGCTGCCTTGTCCTTTTCTTTCTCCCTTAAAAAAAAAAAAAAAGTTTTAGCTCCAAGGGAGGAATTTGTTTTAGGGCGAGAGAGGTTTTAGATTCCACTCCTTCCTCCTTTTTGTTTTTTTTCAGTACTGGGGATTGAACCTGGGGCCTTAACACCGATCTCCATCCTTAGGCGTTTTTTCATATATATAGGTCTCGCTAAGTCTTTAATTTGCCCAAACTGAGTTTGAACTTGTGATCCTCCTGTCTCAGCCTCCCAGAGTACTGGGACTACAGGCATGTGCCATCACAGCAGGCCGAGTAGAGGTTGAAAGGCTATTTTAGATTTTAGAAATAAACTAAATACTAGTATGTCCTACAGGTGATTCTGAATAGAAGACTACCTATCCTGCTCCTTAGGAAGGAGGACCTTGGAGATTTGAGAATGAGCCTTTCTTTAGTAATCCTTTACTGATTTATTGATTTGTTTAACAGTTTTCTGAGATAAGGTCTTCCTATGTAGTTCAGGCTGGTTTTGAACTCACTGTGTAGCCCAGGTTGGCCTCGAATTCCATGAACTTCTTGCCTCAGCCCGCCGAGTGCTGGGATCATAGATGTGCACCACAATAGCAGGCTTCGCTTGGTGATCTTACAGCGCCCTGAGCTGCCTGGCCTGGGAGAAAAGTCTCAGGCGGTTGTTTTGAGCCTCTCACCCCTTCTTCTTCCGGTCTGGTGGAGTTATCCAGCTCTTAAGGAGGTGAGGGGTTCTGGGGGGTTTTTCAGGGAGAAGGTCGTCTCCCCATCGGGTTTGGGCCTGTTGGACCCAGTGTGAAGCTGACACCTCCTGGCCTGTTTCTGTGCTGGAAGAGCAGGGGGCAATCGAAGAGGCCAGCCAGGCCTGCCCAGGGGTGGCTTCCAGGCTTCCTTGGGCACGCAGGTGGGGGCTGGGGTGGGAGCCAGGACTTGGTCCTGAGCTTCTTAGAGACTCACACATTCGTATTCCACGTCGGTGGGCGAATGCGGCTGCGTGGAACTAGGACCTCATGTGAAAGGAACCCTGTGCTAGTCAAGACCAGGGCATCTGCCTCCCTGGCTGGTCAGTGACAAATTCCAGGGCGACCTCTCGTGAGGTCGTGCTCAAGGCTTTCCTAGGCCACTCTGCACTCCTGACCATGGAGACCTGGAAGCTGGCGACAGC
>PVIC010017535.1:0-32483 GCA_004025085.1 Thryonomys swinderianus
GGGGGGGGGGGGGGGGGGGGGGCGGTCTATGAAATCAGTGTACAACAAGCATGTAGAAAAGTTTGGGAAATCCAAAGACAATCAACCCAAGAAGTATTGGCATTCTTATTATGTGCCAGCAATAAAACAGAAGTAATTGACACTTCTTATTTAATTCTTTTTCCTGGAGATATGGCCTCACTGTGTTCCAGGTTGACTTTGATCTCAAGGGATCCTCCTGCCTCAGCTTCCAGAGTGCTGGGGTGACCATGTACACCAGCAGCCCCACCAATCATCATGGTTGTGAGTTGGAAGAAGAAGTAAAGCTTCACAGAACCTGCTAGTCCCTCAGCGTGTGTCATTCATACCCCGCAGGGCTCCTCCTTCATGCACTTGTGGGGCCACGTTACAGGCATTTTGTCCCCAAAGCACAAGCACAGCCACCCTGGGAAAGGAGCACCTGGTCCAGGAGTGGACACCAGCCACCGCCCTGCTGTTCTGCTTGCTATTTATTATTTCATGCTTCCTGCTTTCTAAAAACAGGGTCTCAGACCCCCCTCCAGCCCACAGCTGCCCTTGTGGGGACTCTGTGGCCCAGGCTATATGCCCACTACTCGGGAGGCTGAAGCAGGAGGACTGTCAGTGCATACCCAGCCTGGCGATTTAATAACTGTCATAAAATAAAATAAATGGGTTGGGGGAACTGGGGCAAAATATTTTTCGAAGGGGCTGAGTAGCTCGGTGGCAGAGCACCTGCCTCGTGCAAGGCTCTGGATTCGATCTCCCGCACCTCAAAACAAAGCCAAGCAAAGCGAGAGGCAGGATGAGCGGAAGGGGAGGAGCAGCCTCCTGGAGCAGCAACAGGCGGCTTCCGTTCGAGCAGAAACTCGGGGGAACAGCGCAATGGATCGGAGAATCGCTTGGGAAGAAAATGCGGAAAGGAGGCCCGGCCCGGCCCCGCGCTCACCGGCCCTGCGGCCTGCGGGATCCCCGCCCAAGAGCAGAGGTGGCCCCGCCTGGGCTGCTCTGTGTCCTGAGACTCCGGTCCGGAAATGTGGCCTCCAGAGGGAGACGGAGCCCAGTAGGGCGGCGCAGCGGGAAGGCTCCGCGCAGAGCTGCTGCCGCTGCTGCCAGCCGCTCTGCGGCCCCCTCTGCACCCTGCCCAGCCTCACCCCGGCCCCACTGGGCTCCCACCTGCGCCTGGCTCAGGCAGAGTGGCACCGAGGAGCTGGGGTCCGACCTTGGCCACTCAAGCATCCGAGCCAGTGCCCAGGGCGAGCCCTCAGGGACTCCACCCCCTACACCTGGCTGCGCCTGCGTCTCTCCCCACCCTCCTCTTGTCTCTTCTATCCTTTGTGTCCCAGTCCTGTTTTGGAGGCAGCATCCTGCTGTGCAGCCTGCATTTGCCCCCAACTCGGGGTCCTGCTGCCTCAGCCTGCCGGGCTAACCTCTCTTCACAAGTGCTTTTTGAGGCCCTGTTGGGGACTGGGTGTTGTAGCAGGGGTCCTGGAGTCCTAGGGTGCCCCGGCCTGCTCCTGTTACAGAGATAGATCCTCGCACACCTGTGCTTACAGCAGTGTGGCTCAACCTCAGAAGCAGCCTCTGTGTCCATCCCACAGGAGGCAGATAAAGAAACTGAGGTAAGGGCTGAGGATTTAGCTCAGTGGCTCCAGCATCTGCCTCGCAAGCACAAGGTCCCAAGTTCAATCCTTGGTACCACATACTACACTGCTGGGAGTGGTCACACTGTAATTCTAGCACTCACTAGAGCGCATCATGATGCCAGGCATGGGGGCTCATGCCTGTCATCCCAGCACGTGGGAGATGGGCAGGAGGACTGCTGTGAGGCTGAGGCTGTGGAATACAACTCTGCAGTGAAGAAGGTTGGACTTGGGTCATTTGTAGGGAAGAGGATGACCCTGGAGACCATAATGTTAAGTGAAAGAAGTCAGCCACAGGAGCCTCAATACCACAGCATTTCTCCCTAGGAGAAAGCAGGAAGGAGGGAGAGTACTCTGCGGGGAAGGGGTCGAGGCTCTGCGGCGGTGCCAGTGCCAAAACACCGGGTCTTGGGAGCTGCCCCCGGCCTGCCTGCCCCTCCCACCTGGAGCCCGGGAGGGACAGAGCAGAGGGCAGGGAGCGCAGGGTGGGACAGCTCCCTGGGTGCGGGACAGTCACTCTCCACGATGCCCTGGCCGGCTGGGACAGACTGGGGCGCCCAAGGGAGCTCTTGGCGTGCTGGCTGCTTCCTGCAGTTCATCTGGAGGCCTCTCCTGAGGGCCTGCTGAGCTGTGGTCAGAAACACGGTGACCGCAGCTGCGAGCACCGCCCATCGGAGAGGCGGCTCTAAAACACGACTCCGAAGCTTCAGCCTTCTCAGTCGCAGGCTGGCGCTGGCAGCTTCCAGCTCCTCCCGAGACAGGATGGCCGCTTCAGGGCAGCGGTGCATCCAAGGGCATCCTGAAGGGCAGTGCAAAAGAGGCTGGGAAGAAACGCTGCTGCTTCAGTGTCCGCGTGAAGCAGACACCACACATGTGTGCACGGTTCTCAGGGACGGGAGTAGGGTGCAGCCAGAAAGCGCCCCGGGGTGACTCGGAGTGGCCGGAAGGCGAGCGTGAGGAGCTCGTGCCGTCTGTAGGCCGAGTGGTAACACGGCCAGATCTCTGCAAGGAAAACATGTGAGCCAGGAGGGCACTGCTGCACTCCCAGCACTGGGGAGGCTGAGAAAGGAGGATCGCTGCGTGTCACAGTCCAGCCTGGACTGTAGAGAGTTCAAGGCCAGCCTGAACGCGGTGGCCAAGTGCTGCCTCAAAACCAAAGGAGGCAGAGTGGTGGCTTTCCTTCCCAGTCCGCTGGCGGGTTTGGGTGAGCCCAGTGGCAGCTGGGAGCTTGTCCTGAGGATGCAAAGGGGAGGGCGGCTTCTTGACAGCCATGTTGACAGTGCTGCTCTGGCCTCAGGACACTGTGGGGACAACTGTCTGCCTTCCCCACCATGAGCAGCTAGGAAAGGGCCACGTGTTCCTGGGCTGGCCACGCTGCGAGCTAACCACAGAGATGTACCACGTGCCCCCACCCCGGCTGATGACAGCCCCAGCCATCCACGAGTTTCCCGGATGATCAGCTCCCCGGGTGTGGGGCTCTCTTCCCTCCACACCCCTGCAGGCCACGTGTGGTTTGCAGGACCCTGTGCACCCAGGAGTCTGCGCAAATGGGAAGCTTTCGCTTCTGCACAGACCGCATGGAGTGTCTGGTCCAGGCTGCTGGACGGAGCATGGACAATAGCCTGTGCTGTTTGCTTGCTTTAGAGACCAGGATTTGGTCTGCAGCCCAGACTGGCCTCGAACTTGGGGCCTTCCCTCCTGCCTCAGCCTCCCAGTGCTGGGGTGACAGTTGTGCAACACCATGCCCAGTTGATTCCATGAAAACAGTTCTCCTGCTCCCGCTGAGCCTCCAGTGAACTAACCCTCCCCCATCAGACCTCCAAACCTCCCTGGGGGGGAAGTGCATAGCCCAGAAGGCTGTTTTCCCAGGTGCCAGGGCAGCAGACCACGCAGGACCCTACCCAAGGCCAGGCACCCACGCCCACCCACCCCCAGGGCCCATGGGCCACACAAGGGGCAGCAGCAGGACAATGCTGAGAGCCACACATTCCACATGTGTGCAATGCATCGTGAGGCACTTCCAGAGCAGCAGCTTTCGCTTTTGAGACAAGGTACCACTATGTAGCCCAGGCTGGTCTGGACTCCAAGGTTCTGGTGATCCTCCTGCCTCAGCCTCCCAAGTAGCTACGGCTACAAGGATGTACCACAGTGCCTGGTTCCCTCTTAGGAAGATTTTACTTTTAAAAGTTAAGTTTTCTATTTCTTCCTCTTTCGGCCAAGCCTCAGTCACAACCTTAGCTTTGTAGTAATGTTGGATCAAATAGTCCTCTTTCTGCTGAGTCATTAGACGGCTGAGCTGTAACAACCTGGAGAGCCTTCCTGGAAGTGGCTTGGCAATCCTCCTCATGGGGGAGGGGCTAAGGGGGAGGGAGTGCTCCCCACACCTCTCTGAGGGTTTCTGGACTGCAGATCTGCTGGCGGGTCCATTTCACGCCACCCCACCTGTTGCCCCCGAGCAGCTGTCCCACTCGGGAGGAGAGGAGAAGCTGGAAGAATTCCCCTGTCTGTCTCCAGGGTCCTCGAAGCTGTCCTCAGACACAGGGCTGTGGGGCTGGAGCCCGCCAGCTCCTCCCCAGCGCTGTTCCGAGAGCAGCAGAAGGGTGAGGGCTGCCCCAGAACCAGTCGAGGCACAAGACTCACTTCTCAGCCTCCTCTTCCTTCCCTTGGGCCTCGCGCACCCGGGCTGAACCAGCCTGAAGCCTGGGGGCCTCTCCTGCCCCTGAAGTCTGGGATCCCAGCACACTCTGCCCATCACCATCACCAGGCCTGTGCCCTCTCTTCTGGCACTGTGTCTGTGCACACAGGGTGTGAGGGAGAACTACAGTGACAGCTTCCATCATGTTTATTACAGTAAAAGGCACGTCACCAGGAAGCCCTCCCAAGCCCCCTGGCTTTGAATGTGCTGTCCCATCGCCCTAGGCCTGTCTGCAGCAGCTCTGGAGTCCTCTTTCCAGGGTGTCTTCAAGCAGTGTGTTCAGAATTGCGCTGACCACTGCCCAACGCTGTCCAGCAGAAAGGCAGCTTGCACAAGTCTAAGGCTGGCCAGGCGTGGTGGCTCATGCCTGTAATCCCAGCACTCGGGAGGCAGAGACAGGAGGATTGCTGAGTTCCAGGCTTGCCTGGACTACATAGTGAGCTCAGAGCCAGCCTGAACTACAAAGCGAGACCCTGTCTCAAAAAAAAAAAAAAAGTCTAAGGCTGAGTCCTCGTTGCTTCAGTCATAGCATCTGCAGCATGTGACTTCCGGCCCCTCACTAAAATCACGATGACCAGGAAAAGGACATGTTCAGAATGGACTTGGGCTGTGGGGCTGCCAGGATGGCATGCCCTCAGGAAAGGGGGCTCTAGAGCAGCAGTGGCAGGTGGCAAGGACAATGGCATGAGTGTGTTCACAGGAGGGGAACAGACAACAGTGAATCTTCCTGTGACGCTTTTAATGTAAACATTCCCCATAGTTTTGGACCATACCTTCAGACAGCACTGTAAGTGTATGTTTGTCCTTATCAGGGGATTTTAAGCAACTGAGTCAAAACAGTGCTGAGCACAGAGCCAGCTTCAGAACAGGGACAGGAGAAGAAGTTGTTGGGGCTGCCTGTGCCGCGGGCATCTGTCCTTCCAGGGCAGGGCGAGTAGACTACAGTTCCCAGCATCCCTTGCAGCTTGAGGCTTGCAGCGGTGTTTGTTGGATGGACATGTGTGGGCCTGGGCAAGCACTGCAGGCTCCCTTCGGTGGGGTACAGGGGTCAGGTGGGGCCACTACACTGCACCATCAGATTCCTCCTGAAGCAGAGCAGCGTCTCTATCTCAGGAAACCCGGTCCGTCGGCCAGAGTCCAACCCACCTGGGACCCGCCCCCGGCCTACCACAACTCCCATGGGGTTCAGAGGCTGAGAGACCCCATGGCAGCCAGAGTCGTTGCCACGGAGAGGCCCTGTGAGGCTGTGCAGGGAGCACCTGTGCCCTGAGGCCCCCATGTGCGTTGGCTAGTTTTCTCCACAGGAAAGAGTCTCAGTGCTCGAATTGACCTGTGTCACATATTGGTACAAATTCCCCAATGTTGTGTGTGATTGTGAGCTGTGTATATATGTACCAATAAAATTTATTGAATAATGAAAAAAAAAAAAGAGTCTCAGCGCTGCTGCCCCCGAGCGCCAGAGTCCCATGACCACACTCTCCTCTGGGCAGCCTGCCTGGGACCTAGCAGTCTGACCAACACCCCTCATAGGCCACCCAGTCTGTCAGCGGCCTTGGGAGAGGACCGGCGGGGAGGGGTGGGAAGGGAAACTCCGCAGGGCAGAATATGCAAAGGCTGTTCCCAGGACAGGTGCACCCCAAGTGCATAGAGTCACGTGAAGACTTTTCTCCCACCTGGGAAAGCAGATCTGAGAGACCAACAGGAAGAGAAGGAAGAGGCGGTGGAAGCCTCAGGCTCTGCCATCTTGGGGAAGGGCCTTGCTGACGGTCTCCACGAAGTCCCTGAGGACAGTTGTCCAGGGCCACCAAGGCTTGCCCTGGAGAAAGCCCCATGGTTAATGCTGCTGACATAGGAGAAGGAGCCATCCATGAGACCAGGCATGCAGGCCAGCAGGTGGGCATGGGGCGCAGGAGAGGATGCCCCCCCGGCCGTGTCTACCCAGAAGTCAAGGCTCAGGCCCCAGGTAGAAAGGCGAGTGTAAGACTGCTTTAGGGGTCACCAGTGACCTGGGAGGGGACCAGGCACCAGCACATGAACAAGGTGATGGGAAAGGCAGGGTGGAGGTCATGGAGTGCACCATGTGGAGGGCCTGGGGGCATGGACGACAGTGGGTACAGCTGCCTGGCAGCAGACTCAACGGGGAAGTCATCAGATCATCTCCCCAGACAGGAGCGAACAGCACAGGCTGGGCCAGGACATCAGCCACTGATGGCCCAGCAATCTGTCCCGTCCTGTGGGCCCCACTGCCTTGGTCTCTGGGGTGCACACTGTTGCCACATTGCCCTGGGGACTACCCAGGGGCCTCTGTCACCCCACAGATCCTTCCGCAAATGGGGCCCATCCCAGCCATCAGGGTCAGGGCTCCAGCATCTTTGAGGGAACATGGCTGAGCCTTGCCAGCATCGAGGCTTTGGGCCCCGACTCTGACTGTGTGGTCTTGCCTGGCACTGCGGTCTGAAAAGCTTAATGTTCCCAAACCCAGAGAACCTGTTTAAAGGGGACACTGTCCTCTCCTCAGGCAAGGATTAGCGAGCGTCAAGCTGTCGCCCCACTCCAGGGATGTCGCCCAGGACCCGGTTCTGTGCCCCCTGCTGCACCCCAGAGAGAGGATCTTTGGGGTTTGTTACATATTTTCAGTACTTCAGGATTCAACTGGACTTAATTTTTACTGGGAGCCACTGTCCCCCCAGGGTGATTGAGACCAAAGCCTGTCAGTTTGGGGTTTCTCTATCCTCCCAGGGTTTCGGTACGTGGCAGGGAGTCGGGGCAGGCCAGGGCGCGGGTGGCAGTATGGGATCCCCTGCTGTTTCCAGGGCTTTAGAGGAGCCCTGGTGTCTGGCCCTGGTGCCCTGAGGCAGCAGGTCCCCACAGTCTGACAGGCTTCTCCTTACGCCCCCTCCACTCCAGGCTGCACCCCCTGCCCCCTGCTTTCTCCCGACTCTGCACAGGCAGGATCTGGGCTCCCTGAGGTTCTGGGGCTGCAGCCTGTTCTGCTCAAGCAAGACCCCTGCCCTGCCACTGTTAGCCTCTGCTACTCCCCAGCGGTGGGATTTGGGATCTTGGCTCTCACATTGGGGCTTCTCTCAAGCCTTTGGGAGGTACCCTATCACTGCAGCCATGTCAGCTTTAGAAGCCACGGTGGGAAGACAGCTGCTTCCTGACTCCTGTCCCCAGGCCGGCACTGCAGCAGCACGTCCTCCCCTTGGCAGGAGAAGTTAATGTTTAAAGGGCCTCCGCGTGCTTGTTGGGTGGCCCACGGCATGGACAGGATGGCCCTGGCCGGGTCACCTAGGGACACCCCAACCAGCTCCAAGGCTCATCAGTTCCGGGTCCCAAGAGCACCTGTGTCCCCAGCAGGAGGAATGGAGCCCCCCACGCCATCTCCACCCAGAAGTCAAGGCTTGGGCCCCACGTCCCTGGGCCATGCACCCTGGTCTCCCCTGTGGCTGCCCACGCATGGCTGAGGTCCAGTGAGCTTGGCCACGCTGCCTGGGTGGTCATGGTTAATGATCTACACAGCCGGCTCCCTCCACCCGCAGCTGGTTCCCACTCACTCACCTGCATGCTTCCTACCTGGTCACCTTGGCTGTGCGCCACGCTCTGCTAGAGGGGAGCCACAGGGAGGACCCCGCCTGCCAGGTTGCCATGGGGATGGAGTAACAGCCTGAGATAAAACTCAGGCCCAGGCGGGGCTCACTTGATGGCTGCCCACGGCCTCGCCTGCACAAGCTGGGACAGGTGGCCACAGCAGACAAGCCTTGTCCCGGGACCTCAACCGACAGGAGCCATGGTCAGGGCACCAAAGGTGGAGTGTGCGTGACCCTGGGTGTCCCAGGGTGGCACGAAGCTGCCCAGGTTCATGTGGATGCCCCAGACCGGGCTTCCCTGCCCTGGTGGGAGGCTGAGCACTTGTCCCCAGATATCCCCCCGGCTCCCTATGGTGCCCCCTCCCGAGTCCCTGCCTGACAATATCCCTAGTCAGGAAACATCGCCACTAGAAAGACACGATGCAAACACCCGGATTCGGCTCAGAGCACACACCTGCCTTGAGTTCAAGTACTGGTACTGAAAGAGAAAGGGAAAAAACCAAAAAACAAGAGGCTAACAATCGAATTGGAAGCAGGGTTAACAAATCCTCAGAAGTCATCACTTCTTTGCTAGTGTATGTTTTACCACTAACTATGCTCGAGGCTTTTGCAACCATTGTATCTGGTGCCAATAACATTTGAGGTGCGATCAAAAAAGTGGTGAATGTGCACTTAACAAATGCCCACGGTGGCAGGTGCGTTTTGTGAGTCCTCCTGGAGATTCTGGCTTCTCCACCCTCCCCTCACTCCTCTGCTGTCTGTAGCCACTCTGGAGGCCAGGGATCCAGGCTGCCCAGGGGAACCCAAACTGTCACGTCCCAGTCGCTGACAGTGTGGGGTCAGCACCGCAGGGCCCACAGGGAGCCGAGGGCTGGACACCATGGTGCTGGGCGACGGCTGGACCAGCCCAAGAGCCAAGGCCTAGACTGAGCTGCACTGCACACTGGACAGTGCAACAGCACCTCACAGCAGGACTCTAAGAGCCAGAGATGTCCGGTCGGGTATGGGGCGTGCACCTGTAGTCCCAGCACTCAGGTGGCTGAGGCAGGAGAAGTACTGCAAGTTCAAGGCCACCCTGGGCTCCACAGTGAGACCCTGTCTCAATCCCCAAGGTTAGATTTTTCCTTTAGAGACAAGTATTCTCCAGATTCCCTCCAGCTGGGGGACTGCCCCTCACTCCCCAGATCACGGGCAGAGTCTATAGATCTTGGCAAGGCAGTCAGGGGCCAGCTCATTTCTGGGCTGAGGGAGGGCACGGCCCAGGCCCAGGAAGGGCAAGAAGGAGTGAGTGTGGCCACTCGCTGCAGGGCAGGCAGCACATGGGCCCAGGCGCGGGTTCAGGTCTGCTGGCCCCACCCTGCAGAACCGGGTGGCTGAGCCAGGTCACCAGGAACAAAAGCAGCATCCTGTTTTCAGACACCTGGATCTGTGCACTAAGGTTCAGCCAGGCGCACAGCATTTCCAAAGCTCAAGTCCTGGAAGTTGGCAGAAGCCAGGGCCAGGTGGGCAGAGCAGGAGCAGCAGGGAGGATCAGCACCAAGGCCTCCCTGGTTTGCTGCCTGTGCTCCTCTCTCAGGCGTCAGAGGAGGCTATGGAGCCACGGGAAGAAGCACAAGCGATGAGCACGGCCCAGGGTCCTTTGTGTCCAAGTCAGTTTCCTCTTCTGCAAATGGAAGTAGGCAGGATAAGCCATAAATGCAAGACCACATGACAGCTCGCCCATGCTGGTGCAGGTCTAACGTGTGCCCGAGTGTCCCGTGTCCAGAGGGGAGGTTCTGGGAGGTTAGGATCATGGCTCTGACGGGTCTTGGGCCTTTTGGGGGTTCTAGCTCCTCCCCTTTCTGCTTCCTGGTGGCCATGAGGGAAGCCACTCTCTTCCACCAGGCCCCTCACAAGGTCTCTGCATCAGAGCTGCAGCCATGGACTGAGCTTCAGAAGCCAAGAGCAGATGGTAGGGTGTGTGTGTCCGGGTCGGCTGGCCTCGAACTCATAGCCATCCTCCTGCCTCAGCCTCCTGGCATGCATCACTAGATCCAGCACAGTCATAAACATTTCAAAAATTAAAAGCGGGATTACAGTGAGATCTAGAAATCCTATTTCTGAGCATGAGCGAACCCTCACAGACACCTGCACACTGGGCACTGATGCACTCCAACAAAAGCGATTTACTGAAAATAGTGAGTGAAAGAAACTAGCTTTGACCTTGGGCTCTGCCAGTCGCTGTCCATCTCTTCACTCCATGGGGTTCCTTCGGGCCCTGTAGCTGCTCTAGTCAAAATGGGTGTAAGCGGGGAGACCCCGATCCAAAGCCTTGTTCAAAACATCACGTTAAAAGCTTTATATTTATGATACGGAAAAAAATCATCTGTACATATTGTGCATTATCTGCATTAATATGACACCAGACCTTGCAGCTGGGGATGGGTCGGCCTCTCCGAGGAATGCCGGGAGCACCTGGGACAAGACTGCTTCTCCTGCGGCCCTACAGGGTTGGCGCCAGCGCCTGGTCCAGTGACCAGAGACAGGAGCGACCGGCCTGCGACGCACAGGGCAGAGCCGGAAGTCTTATGCATGGCGCAGCCCGCTCCACCCACTTCCACAGGCCTGGCATCCTCATGGCACAGCCGCAGCCCAGGCAGTGACACGCTCGGTCCACAGAGGGGCACGAGCACAGCTGAGCCAGGTGGACGGACCCAGGAGGGACTCCGGGCGCAGCTTCGCCTGAAGGGTGGACAGGCGCGCGGCCAAGAGGAGACCACAGATCACAGATCCTCGAGAAGGAAGGGACCCCGACATGCGGGAGAGGGCCAGAGTCAGGGGCCGACTCCCCACGTGAACAGCGTGCACCAGCGCGAAGCTGGGAGCGAGGTAGGGAAAGTGGGGAGCCCGCCCGGGGCGCGAAGCCCCTCGGCATCCTGCTTTGCCGCTGGCCTGAGAGCTGGCCCTGCCTGGCCCCGCGGCCCAGGCTCAGTCTGGCTGCGGCGCCGACTCCAGGGGCGGGTGCAGCGGAGGGCGAGCTGCTCCGGTTCCGTCTCAGGGAGGCGTCGAGGCTATTTTTAGCTTCCCAGAGGCAGCGAGCTGCGGCTTGGTTCTCACTCATCAAAGACTGTTTTCCCGAGTCAAGATGTCCAGATTTAACGGCTAGCAAGTTAACCGTACCCAATACAGCTTTAACCTCCTAAAAACAAATCCTTTGTTTTGTTGAGTTTCCATGAGGGATCCTAAAAACAGGAAAAAAGAGTCATAAACACCGCACCGCCTTCACTTGGCTTCAGCAAGTTATTCTTTCAGAAAAACAATATTTTGCAGTTGTGGTATTGTGTGTCTCACAAAAATAAATGTTGAAGGAGTGTGCCCAGCTGGACAGAGGCCAAATCTGCCAAGGGAGGTCTGTTTGCCTCTTTGTTTCTTACAGGACTGGGGGTGGCACCCAGGGCCCCTGTACTGAGCTACATCCTCACCCTTTTTTATTCTTTGCAAACAGGGTTTTACTGTGTTGCTAAAATATCCAGGTTGGACTCCCCCTGCCTCAGCCTCCCAGGATGCAACGATGACAGGTAAACCCCACCATGCCCAGCTCCTGTGGAGTCTGTGAGCTCCTCCAGGTGCCAGCAGGCGTCTCTTTGCCTCCTAGACAAGCAGCGAGCAGCCAAAAGGGAAACATTTAGGTCTGGGGGCTGGAGACAGCAAGGCTGAAGGAGGCCAGAGCTCTGCCCCACTGCTCAGGACAGCCATAGGAAACAAGAATTGTCCCTTGTGCCTCTGTAGAGCCATGCCAGCCGGGCGGGGCTGCCCTGTAACCAGCCCATGCCTGAGCAATGAGTTTCACCAATGGTCGACTCACCCCGCAAGGCCGGGCGGCCGTGTCCCAGCAGCTGCTGGGCAGGAGCCTGTCAGGTCCATCGGCAGGCGACCCTGGCCTGGGCTGTCTGCTCTCAGGGCGCCTCTGGGACTCTGGGAAACATTCTTGTTTCAAGCACTGTGTTTTGCAGCGGCAGCAGCACCCAGGGCCCTGGGGTCCTGCAGGCTGCTCCCCAGGCTCCGCTCCGTCCACAGCCACACAGCCACAGTGGGCAGCTGCCCAGAGAGAGAAAACGCCTGGCCCCAGGCCTCTGCCCAGCCCCTCTGGGGTCCTCCTCACTTGGGAGGCAGAGGCGGCGACTTCTCACCACGCCCTGGCACCATGGAAGGCTGGGTGCCACCATCCGGTCCCCTCCCGGAAAGCTAGGAGCACAAAGGCATGGCCCGCAGGGCGGCACCACACGGTCCGCACTGGGAGGCTCCTGGGATGGGCCTGGCTGGGCCCTGCTGCTCCCACTGCACTCCCGTCCCCTCCTCGCTGCGACCCCGTGAGCCTTGGACCCTGGTGCCCCCAGTCGGGCAGCACGAACTCTGATTGGCCCAGGCGGTGGAGTCGATGAGCAGCCCCAAGCAGGCTAGCCAGGCTCATCTCAGCAGCCGGCGTGACCCTGCAAATGGGCACCGGCCAAGGCCACAAAGCTCACAGAGAAGAGGCCAGTTGGCACTCCGACCCACCCCACCGAGAAACTGAACGGCTGTCCTGGTCAGGCTCCAAGTGTGGGGAGCAGTTTGCAATCAGTCTCAGACAGGTCTTCTACCTGCCAGGTGTGATGGGCACACTTTCATCCCAGTACTCAGGAGGGGAGGCTGAGGCAGGAGGATCGCTGTACGGTCAAGGCCAGCCTAAACTACAAAGAGATACCCAATTAAAAAAAAAAAAAAGTGCCTCCTATCTTCCCTAGTGCCTTGCCGCTCCTTGGGGTTGGAGTTTCCTATTCCCACTTTATGAATGAAGAAGCTGAGGCTCAAAAAGATTAAAAGTGGGTCATGCAATTCCTTATCATGAGCCCTAAGACCGTGCCCGCCCGGGCCCCACACTGTCACATCGGGCATCGACCCGAGGGAGTCGTGAAGGCCTGCTCAGAGCCACCCTCACCTCAGCAAAGCGCTCAACGCCTGGGGAGCGGCCGCCCTGTGAGCAGCACCATGGCGTGGGTGCTGTGGTGTTAAAAGTGGGGCTTTCAGGCACAGCAGTGCCTGCTGTGCCAGCACTCAAGGCTGCAGCAGGAGGAACCACCAGGTGCCCGGGTCAGGCACTTGGCCCCTGTCCCTCCGGGCGGAGAAGGCAGCCCTGAGAGGCCCATCGGGCTGCTCTTGGGCTGCGACAGGCACCCCACTGCAGGTCACAGAGCCCCACCAGGCAGCTCTGCACCCGGCCAGGGGCAGAGGCAGAGCTGGACCTAGACCTCTGAAGCCCACCCCAGCCTGCGCCCGCACCTGGCAGAGGGGCACAGTGGGGTGCGGCGCGCATTTGGGTGGTGACCATGCCGTTTTGCTTTTGTTTTGAGACAGGTGCTACCAGCTAGCTCAAACTGGCCTTGAACTCCTGGTGACCCTCCTGTCTCAGCCTCCGGAGAACTAGGCTAATGGGTACACTGGTTAGAACTGGATTCCAGAACCACAGCGCTTGTCTTGTCCTGAGAGACTCACGGTGGGGCCTTGGCAACCATTCGCCCTGTCTGTGCCCGGGGCTATGTCTGTCAGGGCGCAGGCGTCACCGCCTCCCGGGCTCCCAGGTGGGTGTGGGAGAGGAGCCGGCCCGCACCGCCCCATCTGAGCGGAGAGAACTTACCTGCGCAGCATATGGTGCCTGCGGCCCAGCCTCTTTCTCTAGAGCCGAGGAAGCCCAAGTTCCAAGCAGGGGAAGTGGCTCCCGGAGACCGGCGGGGTGCAGGTTGGGGACCCGCCCCTGTGACTCACGCCAGGGTGGAGGACGCAGGCCCGGACGGGCTGGCTGCACAGACACAGGCAAGTGGCCACAGCGGGACACTGTGGCCTGGACCGCGTCCTCCTGTGACTCCACCTGGGACGGGACAGGGACAGACAGCTGTTAGGGCCAGCTGCTATACCTCCGCCTCTCGAGCCGCCTGCGCGGGGCCCCTCAGCACCCCGCGATCTGGGTGAGTCCCACAGGGAGGCCAGGACGGCTGACGCCTGTGCGCCACGCCAGGCTCACTACAACGCCGCAGACCCGGCCAGATGTGCGGCCTGTCTGCCCCTCCCACACCCCCTCGGCCCTGTTTACAGCCTGTTCCGGGACGGAATTCGAAATATTCCAAACATCGCCGCCGTGGCCTTCCTTCTGCAAAAGGATCTCAGGGCCGCGGTGAGGAAGGCGGAGGTGACAGGGCCTGCAATGCCCCGAGCCCGGGGCTCAGCCAGGGGACAGCGCTGCAGTGACCGCCAGGCAAATGGGTGCGGCGAGTCTGCTCAGCCCGGGGCAGTGCCAGGGGAGCCGGGAGCCCTGCTGGACTCAACCAGGGTGGCAGCTCTGTTGGGAGCGATGTAAGGTGCAGGTGCCCCAGTGCCTGGCCCATGGGAGTGTCCTCTGAGCACCGGAAAGTCTTTAACTTTTATTTTTCTTAGTACCAGTTTGCGAAACAATTAGGAGACTTATTTTTTGAGACAGGGTCTCACTTTGTAGCTCAGGCTGGCCTTGAACTTGCAGCGCTCCTCCGCCTCAGCCTCCTGGGTGCTGGGATTATAGGCATGTGCCACAGAGCCAGCTCCACAGGGCCCAGGGCAGACCCGCAGCAGAATGGACGTTGCAGTTGCCAGTGAAGCAGCCGGCAGTTTCCTCCTGTTCTCGAGGAGGAGATGAGGGGACAGTGGGAGGCAAGGACGCTGCCCCTTCTGCCCAGGACCCTCTGCAGCTGGCCGCCCCACCTCTGGCTCACCCAGCGCTGAGCAGCACAGGCCTTTGCTTGGGCTCCGGATGCCCCACATTCCAGGCCCCGCCCCAGGCACTGTACCCCGCTTCCCGCATGCCCTGTGCCCCTGTAATATAGATTGCACCAGGTGGTTTGCGTTACTGGACACAGTACTGACACCCAGGTCAGTGGGTGCCGGGTCATGGGCTCACAGTCTCAGGGGACCTGGTCCGTGGTGGCTGCTCTGGGGCAGGAACGTGGAGGGGGAGGGGAAGGGCATGGCGGAAGGAGCTGCTCACCACTTGGTGCACGGGAAGGGGCACCAGAGAGGGCAGCCTGGGCGGACGGCACACAGTGACCGACCGAGTCACGCCGTGGGCTTCACCTTGCCAAGCTGCTGCTGCAACCGCTCGAGGTCTCTGTTCTCCCACAGCACTCTCAGGGAGTCAGGGCTTCACGCCAGAGGCAGAGGACTTGCCATCCAGCGGCCCGGGCGGGAGCAGCAGTTCTGAATTCAGGCCGCCGTCATCCGTCTTTGAGCCCTGGGTGCCGGGGCTCTAGCCAGCGCCCACTCAGCAGTGGCTGTCACTGGAGGGTGACAGGGACACAGCCCCCTGTATGCACAGCAGCGTGAGGGTCGTGCCAGCACCGTCACAAGCCAGGAACAGACTTAGCATGGCACAGGTTAGGTACCAACCATGTCACCTGCCAGTCAGCTCTGTCAGCTTCCTGAGAACCGGGTCCTGCTACGGGATGTGGAGGGAGCAGGACTTGCACGAAGGCCACACAACCGGAAAGCACTGGTGTCTTTAGAAAGAAAAGGGAAAAAGCCAGGTATGGTGACATATGCCGAAATACTTCTCAGTCTTCAAGGGGCTGAGGCAAGAGGATCTCAATTCCTCAAGTTTGAGACTAGCCTGGGCAATTTAGTGACTTAGAAAGACTTTGTCTTAAGATTTAAAAAAAGCAAAAAACAAAAGGGGGTGGGGGTGTAGCTCAGTGGACAGGCCCTGCTCCCATCCCCAAGCACATCACCCAATAGAGAAAGGTAAAGAGAAAGAGGTGTCGACCCCAGGCTGCTCAGCGACACACCCAGGGGCTGCCCAGTCGCAGTGGCAATGATGGCAGGGAGAACTGAGCAGAGCTGGTTGCATGAGCAGAAAGCCTGGACCTGCCCATGGCAACCAACGATCATCTCTGAGCTCCAGCTTCTCACCTGGAAACCTCTGTGGGGCTGTGAGGCTGTAAGGCCTGGCACTTAGTAGGTGCTCAGTTAACAGTGGATGGGGGCGGGCACAAGGAGAAGCTGGGCTGAGTCCGGACCCACCTCACCACGGGGAGGGTGAGCATTTCGGTCTCAAGTGCTGGCAGCCCGAAGCCAGCACTAAAAACGAATGGCATCAAAGAAACCAGAGTCCTACAAAGCCGTTGCCTCTTCCTGCCTGCTCCCCACAGGGAGCCTGTCATTTACAGTGTGGGCTTAGGTTGCTTCTCTCCTCCATACTTTTAAGACCTTTCAGAGACAACCAGGAAAGAACAAGAATAAATAAACCAGGAGTGGTGTGCACAGGAGACTGAGGCAGGAGTATCATCTGAGGCTACTGCCAGCCTGCGTTACATAACAAGACCCTGACTCAAAAAAACACACTCGGGGGCTGGGGATTTAGCTCAGTGGTTCCAGCGTCTGTCTTGGAAGTGCAAGGTCCCGAGTTCAATCTCCCATACCACACATCACAATGCCAGGCATGGTGGCTCACACCTGTAATCGCAGCACTCGGGAAGCAGAGGATTGCTGTGAGTTCGAGGCTTGCCTGGACTACATAGTGGGACCCTTTCTCAAGAAAACCTAATAAAGACTTTGTTTAAAAAATTAGTAAAATTCAGTTATGATCAGATTTCCTGTCCTGACAATGAGCGGCTGTCATGGCGTGTCGGTCCTGGAACAGCTCATGCTGCGGGAAGTCGAGGCCCGCAGGCCCGCTCCCTGGGGGTGCTGCTCTCTGAAGCGGCTGTGCCCCCGCCCGACGGTGCGGGGTGGGCGCCCAACGACATACCGGACGGTGGCCCCAGCGTCACATGCGCGCACACGCAGAGAGGGCTCCGGCCTGAGGAAGCCAGCAGGCCTGGAGCCGTCCATGCGCCCGCGCTGCAGCCCCGCTTCTTATCTGCTTCTGCAGCTCGAGACTCGGCGGGGTCACCAACTGGTCCCTGACCCGAGAGCCACCCGATGCCCACCGGGCCAGGCGGAGAGCGCTGCCCGCAGCCCATCTTCCCCGCCCGCAGGGCTGTCCCATGCGCGGCCCCTCCGAGGCCCCCAGTGCTGTGCGAGCCCTCACCCCGGTCCTCGCCTCCTCTTGAGCGGCTCTGGACCCTTCTTCGCGGTTCCCTGAGTTACGATCAAAACCACAGTGACTCTGCTGCCGAGCGCCATCTAGCGTAAAGGCAGTGGTAACACACGAGGCCGTGTTCCCTTCGGGTCGCTGGAGCTGCCGCCTGCGACTTGGGCTTTTCCCAAAATCAAAACGACCAAGAAAGGAAAAAGTTTTGAATCGAGTCAGGACATGGAGGCGGGCAGGACGAAAGATAATGCAGAGAGAGGACCGCAAAGCTGCCCCTGGCAGAGGCTGGGACGGTGGGATGACCAGTCTGCTCAAAGCGAGGGAGGGCTTGCAGGATTTCGCGGTTTTAAACACTCACTGTACTTTTCCATCCCACCGCATACAGCATTTAGATCTTCTCTGTTCTCCTTTAATGTCTTCTGGCCTAAGCAACAGTCTCCAGAGCCATCCTGTGCCCTTGGGTTTCCCTCGGCTGACAATTTCTGGCTTTTACCTTTTCCACGTTCCTCGGAATCACACGCGCGCGGGTCAGCACTTCGGCCCCTAGGCCCAGGGCGCCAGGCTCCGGTCAGGACGGGCAGCTCTGGCCCAGTCAAGCAGCCCTTCCGTAATTCCGTATTCCACTTGTAATAGCTCACCTGGACACGCTCATGGCTGGTACCTGCCCCAGCTGTCTGGAAGTTCCAGCGAGGTCGTGTCCCCAGCTCTTCCCTTCACGGCACCCAGAGGAAACGTGAGTGTCTGCATTTCACTTGGGCACAGGTGTCATCGGCTGCTTCTGCCCACAGGCAGGGCCAAGGGGTTGAGCGAGCTTTTGTTTTTGAGACAGGGTCTCGCTATGTAGTCCACACTGGCTTTCAACTACTTTTGTACCCCGGCTGGCCTTGAACTTGCAGCAATCTTCCTGCCTCAGCCTCTGAACGCTGGGACTGCAGATGGGCAGAGCATGAGACGAGGGCCCAGGCGTCACCGGAGCTGTGGGCCTGCGCGCACCCGCACAGGTGACCAGGAAGGGACAGGCGCCTGCGCAGCCGGGAGCACACGGACCGAGCTCCGCGGAGTCTTTCCCAAGGGAAGCGGGGCGCTGCAGTGGTGAACGGCCCTCTTTTCCAGGCCATCCGCCTCTCTGGCGCCACCGTCTGGTGCCAGCCCTCCCGGTGCACACTCGAGACGCTGGAGCGGCTGACCTCCCAACCCAAGCGCCTCAAATAAAACTGACCTCCGGGGGGTGCGGGTTCGAGTCACACCAAGAAAAGCATGAACAGTGTTTTTGGCCCACAGGAGAACCCAGAGCCCACGGACTGCACTCCAAGTGGAGAGGAAGTGTTTGAACAAAAATGTTTCAATAAAAGACACTGCAGTGACCCTCTTCAAAGTCCCCCTTCCCCTGCACACTCCTCCCCCTTGTTCCCCCACTTTCTGCAGCCTTTCTGGAAGTGCTGTCTGGTGGGCACGGGCAGAGGACACCCCCAGAGAGCCAGTCAGCCACCCCGCCTCGCTCCCAAGGCACCGGGCTCTCCGGCCAGTGGCAGGGCTGTGGAAGTCCTCGGACACCGTCTGGATGTTTCCTTTTTGCCCTCACTGGGCAGAACCGCACAAAGCATCTGTCCCGAAACAGCCTCGGATCTGCCATGCCCGCTGGCACAGGGGCCTCACTACCTCGCAAGGCAGCTGGACACCAGGGAGAGCTCTGAATTGTAGATTTCCTCACTACACCTCCAGGATTCCTCCAGTTACCAGTGACTGGAAACAATCTGGATGAATCTGTCTTTAGCAAAACTAAACAAGGAGCAGATCTGGGGACGGACCTTCCGTGCGCAGCCTGCTGCCTGCTCATCCCTCCGGCACTTCCTCCTACACCACTCACTTGCGTCTTGTGGTCCAAGTGTGCCACCCAGAATGAAGCATGTGCTTTTTGAGGTGCTCCCGACCATCAGGTACAGTAATTCCCTCCTCCTAGACAGCGCAACATCAAAACAACAAAGCCAGGCACGAGGACACACACATGTTCTCCAGTACTCAGGAGGCTGAGGCAGGAGGATTGCCCAAGGCCGGTCTGGGCCTATCTCCTATCTCCAAAATATATAAAATAACATAATAAAGTAAAATTAAAGAGCTCATAATATCTATCTTCCATCACATGTACATAAAACAGCACGCATGAGGCGCTAGAACACTTCTATGTCCACGCACTCTATCCCTTGGCCCCATGAGTGGACCTCAGGACCTTCCAGGGATCCCAAGGCCCGCGGCATTCATGTCCCTGCAGGAAATGGTGGGGAGGTTGGGTCCACCCTACATCCTTCCAGGTGCTTCCTGTTCCTGCTGGACATTTGTGACTGCCACATGGACATAGTAGTGGCTTCATATCTGTGCGTGGGGCCAGTGCAGGGAAGCTATGCTCAGGGAGTGGAGTGCGCATGCTCAAGAAGTGGAGCGTGCCTACTCAGGATGTGGAGTGCACATGCTCGGGAGTGCAGCACTCTGAGCAGAAACCTTCATGCTGACACCGTCCCCGAGGCCCGGCACATATCATGGTGACAGCCAGATGCTAGGGCTATGTCTGCGTGTGCCCAATGCGCAAGAGTGCTCATGCACGTACATTCACAGAAACCAGTCACCACACTGTACCCGCTCCTCTGGAGCAAAGCACAGCAGTCAGACAGCAAACATCTGTGGAGATCCTGGGCACCAAGCTGTTGGGCAGGGACGTGGAGGCCACGCCACAGCTGCAGCCCACAGGGTGATGCAGCGGCGTAGGCTGACGGGTGCTGGAAGGTGAACTTTTCCTACCTAAATGTCACAGTGAAGCCGCATGGTGGTCCAAGCTCTCAGGAGGCTGAGGCAGGAGGATCGCAGTGAGCTCAGAGCCAGGTGGACTACGTAGGCCCTGTCTCAAAGCAGGGCTGGGGACAGAGCTCAGAGTATAGACCCTAGGGTCATTCCCTAGCGCCACACCCAAAAACAGTGCACAAAAAGCCATCTAACTGAACACATGCAAGATGAGACATTTTTAACACACACACAAGAATACGGAGTAAGGAACGCACTGTGCCTGTCAGAGCTCAGCACACCACCGGACCCTTCTCAGGCTCCTGGCGGGGTGGGCAGGCCGGTCATGTGCACACTTCCTCCTGGGCGGCGTGCGTGACCGACCCACTACTGATCTCACTGTGCACACTCATTCATCACCCTGCACGTGAAGGTGCCGGCCTTGCACAGTGCTGACCCTCGGGGGCCAGGAAAGTGTGGCTCCCCACAGGCACTGCCCACCAGGCCCTGCTGCCCCCCTCAGCCTCCACCCACCTTCACGTTGGGCTGCGGGGTGCAGCTTCCGGGTTCCGGTCTCCCCTGCAGGCCTGGCTCTAGCCCTCACCCCTGGAGCGGTGCTGCTGGGCCTGGCTCCCTCCGTGGGCTGTGCCGCCTGCAGCCTCCTCTGGGGCGGTGCTTCCGGCACCTGCGTGGGAAAGAGGCCAGCTGGCGGCACTTGCAGCAGCCCCGCCGGAGCCGCGGAGGATGCCCTGGGCCGTGTCGCTTGTGCCCTGCAACGCAGCAGCTGGCATTTGCAGCCTGCGCTTCTCCTGCTTGCGGCGCTTCGCTTCCTTTCCACCCAGCGACTTCCCTCGGATCGGCCAGCCAGTGTTGCAGGTCCACGCCCTGGAAGTGGGCTCTGAGGTGGGCTAGGGGTGGGTTTCTCCCAGCACAGGGAGGGGAAGGGAAATGGAGCGTGGAGGGGGCTGAGAGCCCGGGACAGGCGTGACGGCAGCCTGGCAGAGCCCAGAGGCCCGGTGCTGGCCTGGCCTTCCAGAGTTACTGGAGCCAGGGGAGGGGACAGCCTCTGTCCTCTGGCCAAGATATCCGGTGACTGTGGGTCTCCCGGGGACATAGTGACCTTGGGCTGCATGAGCTGGCTACAAGCCATCCCAACGGTCTGTCCCTCTGTGGCACAGGAAGGGCCTGCTAGCCTCTGAGTCTTGGGGACAGGGCACCAGGCCATAAAGGGAGGAGAGGATGGGCCACCCAGGCTGTCACAACGCCAGGCAGCACTAGAGGGGCAAGACGCAGTGACTATCTCTGCCAAGTCACCTGTGCAGTGGGGACCTCACACCTGGGGGCCTCACAGCCAGAGAAGAAAAAGCATATCATCCCAGTGCTCGGGAGGCCGAGGCAGGAGAATCCCCTGGACTACACAGTGAGTTGAAGCCCAACCTGAACTACCCAGTGAGACCCTGTCTCAAAAAGTCAAACCAACAATGATCAAATGATGCCAACAGGAATGCCAAATTGTCAGCATGCTGTTTACATAGGAAAGACACGGGTGCCTTTTACCCATTTCACAGACATAGGCTGGCACTCACTATGTGGCCGAGTGCCCACAGGCGTGGTGCAGGACCGAGAGCCTTCTGTGTGGGCAGGGCCAGGTGCCGTGGTGTCCCGGGGCCCAAGCCGGGGATAGGGGACAGCAAGGGCACTCAAATGGGGTGACCCTGCAGACACCCCACACAGGGAGCGGGTGCAGAGACAGCACCGCCCAGCACCGCAGGGAATCCTGGGAGGCGTGTGTGGTCCTTGGCTAGGAACCATCAGGGAAGCTATATTGGGTCCCATTCTGCCGCCAGCACCAGGAGGTGACTGTGAGCGGGCTAGGGTCTGGCCCTGAGCTCAGGGATGATTGGAAGTGAGAGGGGACTTGGGAGGTTGAGGCCAGAGCACTGCCCCAAGCAACCTGGGTTTGAGACTCTGTCTCAAAAGCCAAACATGCTAGGCGTGGTGGCTCACGCCTGTCATCCCAGCCCTTGAGAGGCAGAGGCTAGAGGATTGCTGTGAGTTTGAGGCTTGCCTGGGCTACAAAGTGAGACCCTGTCTCAAAAAAAAACCAAAAAACTTGCAAATCAAAAGCCAAGCAAAAAACCTGGAGGGGCTGATCCCCTAGGGAGGGCCCAGGGCGCGAGCTGACAGGCACCGTGTCCAGGGAAAGCCTCCCTGGCTCAGCACTGGTGGCAAAGGCTCCACAGGGTCCCTCGCAGCTTGGAGCTTTGGGCCCAGTGGCTGGCAGAGCTCAGCAGGCCACTCAGGCCTCGCCTCCTCAGTGGGCACCCCAGGACCCACCCCACACGCCGAGCAGAGTGGCTGTTGTGTCGCCAGAGCAACTGGGCCTTGAGTGCCAACACCAGCCTGGAAGGGGGGGTGGCTAAGCCACCAGCTCCCGGGTGGCCCGTCTCACCGCGCACGGCCCCGTGCTGCCATCCGCCCAGCCTCACGGTCCCCAGACCGAACCGAGCAGCCGAGAGGCTCCACGTGGAGCCATAGGCAGTCTGGCAGCACGCCATGGCGAGGCCGGGCTGTGACTCCAGGCCCAGGCGACACCTTCCCAGAGGAGCCAGTCTCACCAGTGCCCTCAGCGCATGTCCGGTGCACACACGTGCAAACACCCGCACCTCCACGCACGCCTGCGGGATCCTGTGGAGCAGGGAGTCTTGTGAACACGATGTGCACAACGCCTGGCAAAGCTCTGATGTTTTCTCCATACAGGGTCTCACTGTGTAGAGCTAACGGGAGCCCGCAGCTGCCTCAGCCTCCCGTGTGCTGGGAAACGGGCTGAAGGCTGGCGGCGCTCACCAGAGAGAGCAGCGTGGCTCGGTCGTGCTGCAGAGGACGGGTCTGGCCGCAGGTGGACAGAAACTGGACAAGAACTCCGGGGCTGGCACAGCAGGCAAAGCAGCTCCCGGGCAGGGCCGGGGCAGTTATGTGAACGCAGCAGAGGGTGCTCCTGACGTACGTCGAGGCGTAAGTCCCTGCAAATCGTGTGAGTCCTGTAGTAGTCCTGTTTCCATCGCTGTGGACATGTGTGTTGTGTGCAGAGAGCACGCCAGCAGGAAACACACTGGAGCGTGCAGCCGGGAGCGAGCCGGGCCAGCTAGCAGGAGGGAGCCACCCTCCTGCACAGGGCCGTGGCTGCGGGGCTGGGGCAGCGTCTGCTTTCCTGCTGGGGTGTGGCTAGGGTTATTGCATCCAGTGAAGATCCGATTGTGCCAGCAGGAGGGCAGGAGGAAGGACCCTCGGCCCGGCAGCAGCCCCTTCCTCCCACCTCTGCCCACCCGGAGGTAGAGACGCCCTGACCCCAACCTAGAGCCAGTCACCGGAGCGGGAAAGACACGATCCCTGCCAACTGAGGGCAAGGGTGGCCCTGGCACTGCCAGCCTAGGTGGCACCACCACATATCAGGACACATGCAGCCCGGGGCTGGGAGCCAGGAGCCTGGAGCAGGTGAGAGCGCACCACACTGACCTGCTGGCGGCAACAGCTGGGTGGGTGGCCACAAGCCCGGCCCACCGGTGTCCCTGTAGGACTCCAACTCATGCCCAGTGCAGGGCAGGAGCCTGGCGGCCCAGCCTGGCACCCAGCACCATGGTCACCCCACCAGTCCTGCCGCCCGGAAAGAGAGTGCCCCCTGGGCACCGGCAGGGTCTCCCCTCGGGCCTCTGTCCGTCTCCACCCTCTGCCTCAGTGCCACCCTGACCCTGGGCTTCTCAGACAGCAACTCTGTTCCCAGCCAGCCCAGAGGTAAAGCTGCAGCCCTGGGTGCCAGTTACCACCCATGTTCTGGGCACTGGGACCCAGCGCTCTGCGCGAGTCCGCTCAGAGCTCCCAACACAGCACCCCACCAGGTTCGGCCTCACACACAGGGCCATCACTTCACGCAAACTGTTGACGAGTTTTCAAGGTGATGATGGTAGCAGACACCCTGCCGTGAGGCGCCCAAGTCCTCCCTTGGTGCCCAGCACAGCCGCTCCCTGCGCCAGCCCTGGGCTCCCCACCCAAGGGGCTTCATGGGGTGTGGTCAGGAATCCAGCGACGGCTGTGCCCAACGCCGTCCGGCAGGCGGGCAGCGTGGACAGCTCATGACCTGTCCCCATGCCCAGTGCCTGCGACTCCTCTCCCAAAGTCAGCGATCGCGAAAGGGAAGCAGTAGGGAACCCGGAGGACAGGCCGACCGGGGCGGCGGGTAGAGGGTCCAGAGCTGTGCAGGAGGCAGCGGCGACTAGCTGTGCCTGACCCCACCATCTGGCTTCACCGTAATAAACATTTTGCTGCTAGCATTCGCCACACCGGTGCCGGCACCTCTAATACACGGTGTCACACACGGCTGGGACCTGGGCTGTCCTTCGGGCCTAGCTGCCCGCCCCTATAAAGGGCAGTGGGTCCAGCAGCCTGGCCCAGGGTCACCCCGGAACCACAGACCAGAGGGACCCCAGGGTGTCCTTATCACGGCACCAGCTTGGCCAACGACCCCACTTTAAAGACACGCATCTGCGCTGCGGTGCACACCTGTAATTCAAGCATGCAGGAGGCTGAGGCAGGAGGAGTGGCACAAGTTCTCGCCTGAACTACTGTCTGCTGCAGGGCAGACCGAGGCCCCTCATTTGGGCAGCACCGTGCTCCTGCAAAGCCTCTTGGGATGCTCAGCCTGCTCTGGGCTCCCCCAGCTTTCAGTGGCCCCAGCCTTCTAGCCCAATGGCCCCGAAATATGGCACTCGCTGTGTCTTGTTTGCATGTTGGTTAGTTGGTTGGTTGGATGGTTTTGAAAGAGGGTGGTATTATGTAGCCCAGGCTGGCCTTGAACTTTCAAGAGTCCTCCTGCCTCAGCCTCCTAAGTCCTGGGATGACAGGTGTGCACCCCCTCTCCCGGCTGTTCTGTGTTCTCATGGCCTTTTCTTCCTTGTCTCTGTTTCTCTTTCACACACGCACACACACCAAGTCACAAAGTGTAAATGGCTGAAATGACACAAAACACATTTTCTAACCCAGAAGACTTAGAGAACCAAAAGCAAAGAAGCCGGAAAACCATAGGTCCCACCACGGCCCCAGTGCAGGGCTCAGGCGGCTCAGAGAACAGACCTGAGCACAGCGGGTCAGGCCGCGGGTGGCGCCGAGCAGCCCTGGAGGGCCCAGCTCTGAAAACCTGTTGAGAAAGAGGCGTCAGATGAAGGCTGGGAAATTGGCGCCATGAGTGGGATGGGCTGCGCTGTCACCTCGCCCTTCATGCGGGGGTCACGCTAGTCCTTGGAGAGGCTCCGAGGCGAGGCGCACACAGGCTCAGACCCAGCCTCCGCCTGCCTCCAGCTCAGCCTGGGGTGGCGGCTTCCAGGCTCGCTGCCCCCAACAGCACCTGCTCGATGCTCCTCCCTGAGACCCAGTGCTGAATGGGCAAAGGCCCTGGGGCGAGCCCTGCCGTAGGAGGAAGGCAGAGCCGAGACAAGGTTCCACCTTCAGCAGGTAGCAGTGGGCTTCTACAGAGCAGAGCTGGGAAGGAAGACCACTTGGTTACAGGGTCGAGCGGGAAAGGTCGAAAGTTTGGAAGAGGTTGGGTTTTCTCAGTTTGGTTTGGATTTTGAGACAGGCTCACTACGTAGCCCAAGCTAACCTTCAACTCACAGCGCTTTTCCTGCTTCAGCCTCCCAAGGGCTGGGGCGATAGGCATGCGCCACACGCCCACAGAGAGGTGGGCACAGAAGTGCCCCCTGTCTCCCCTCCTATCCCCTGGCAGAGCTCGGCGGCCGCGGACCTCCCCTCCACTTCTGGGCTCCCGAGGCAGCACCTCCTCTGCCATGTGCCCACCTTGATGGCTGGTGCCACTGGGGTAGGAGGTGGAGTGAGGACAGGAAAACAAGCGCGGGGTGGTGCGTGCCTGTCATCCCAAAACCCAGGAGGGCAAGGCAGGAGGATTGCTGTGAGGACTTTTGTGTCTGGGCCAAGTCAAACGCCCCCAGCCTAGGTGTGAAACTAGCCGGGACCAAGGTGGCTGTCGCCATGGTTTCGTGGCTGCTCCTCCACCCCGCAGCCTCTTCCTGGGACCCCGGCAGCTCCCGGCCACCACCCCTTGTCCAGCGACCCGCACCTCAACTTTAAAACCCAGGGTCAGGTCCAGGTGCAGCCCGAGGATCCGGCCGGGTGCAGGGCCCGCAGTGGCCGGCAGAGGGCGCGCTGAGCACGCGCTAGGCGTCAGGCCGAGCCCGGAGCCGCGGGCCCTACAGCACCAGGCCCGCTGGGCGCTCCCAGTGTACTGCCGGCCCCGCCCCCAGCTTCGCAGACGCGCAGACCTGCGTTCTCGCCGCTGTCTTCTTTTTTTGTTTGCGTTTGATTTAGCTTTGAAACTCGCTGTGCAGCCCAGGCTGGCCTTGAACACACTGCGTCCTCCTGCCTCGACCTCTCTTGGGGGGCATTCACGCGCCGCGCTGCTACTCTCACCGCTTCCTGCAGTGGATCTGGAAGCTTCTCCTGAGGGGCTCCCGAGCTGTGATCGGGAAGTCGGTGTCTGCGGCTGCCGAGCACCGGCCAGAATTTCTCTGGCAAAAAATTCCAAAAGGAGCAAAGTACAGATTTGGCCTCCTTTCTGTGCGTCTGCCCGCAGAGCGCCGAGCGGCCCCGCCCCGGCCCGCAGAACCGCGCGAGTCCCCTGCTGGCCCGTCCCGGGAGGCCGAGGGGACACACCGGCCGCCAGGGAGGCAGGTGTGTGGGCCCCGGCTGGCGGCGGGACTCCCCGCTGCCTCGTCCCCCGCGAAGCCCCGGCCTCCGCCTCAGACCGCCTGGGTCTGACAGGGGCCGGGCGTCGCTGTCCTGTCGCTGCCGCTGTCGCCGCCACCGCCCCTCGCTCCGCCGGCCGCCCTGCCCTCCCCACCGCCGGCGGGTGCGCGCTGAGACGGCAGCCCGGGCGGGCGGAGGCCCCAGGGAGCGCCGCCGAGCGCTTGTCAGATCTGCCAGCTGCTGGACGCCCCCGGAGAGAAGCCCCTTCGTCACTTTTCCAGCTGTTCGGTTTGTCTTGTTTATTGACATAAGGTCTCACTTTGTACCCCAGGCTGGTCTCGAACACCTGCCTGCCTCAGCTTCCCGAGGGCTGAGATCACAGGGGTGTGCACCGGCAGGTTTCTCCCCTCCCTCCAGCCTCCACTCTCCGCCTTCCTCCCTTTCTCCCCTCCCCTCCCCTCCCCTCTGGACCCCTCTTCCTCCCCCTCCCCATTTGCCCCTCTTCCTCCTCCTCCTCCCCCCTCCCCCCTCCCTCTCTCCTCCAGCTCCGAACTGCCTCCCCTGTAGGACTGCAGTTATTCCTGGGGCCACCTGGAAAGTCCAGCGAAAGCTCCCTAATCCAGTCTGCCATGTGTCTGTGAAGTCCTTTGTGCCAGGCCTGTGACATTTGAAGGGTCAGGGTTTAGGACGGGGCCCTTGGCGGACACAGTGCTGTGTGTCACAATCACTAATATCAGAGGATAGAAATCAAAAGTGGGTGTGCACGTGTTTGTCATCCTCTAACCTGGGAGGCTGAGGCAGGAAGTTCTTTAGGGTTTGAGACCCACCTGGGCTCCCTGGGGAGCTCAAGTCCAGCCCAAACTTTTAAAAGTTAAAAAACTTAAAAAAAAAATTTTTTTTTGAGACAGGGTCTTGCTTTGTAGTTCAGGCTGGCCCTGAGCTCACTATATAGCCCAAGCAAGCCACCGTGAACTCAGCAATTCTCCTGTCTCTGCCTCCCAAGTGCTGGGATTACAGGCATGAGCCACCACGCCGGGCAGTCACTGCCATTTTGATCACACCTCCTAAAAGTCATCTGTAGGTGGCCTCCCTGGTTACCATGGAGATGGTAAACAGCTGTGGGGCTCTGCACCAGCTTCTTGCTCTGCAGAGCAGGAGAAACACTTCCTCAGAACCTGCTCCTGTGTTTTAATTAGATTACTTATCATTTCATCTTTGACTTGCAAGCAGGTTGCTTTTAAATATATTCTGAGTCAGGCATGGGGATAGTTGTTTGTTTATTTTTGTTTCTTGTAGGCGTTTTGTTGTGTTTTTGTTTCTTCCATGGCAAGAATTAAACCCAGGGCCTCACATGCTGGGCAAGTACTCAGCCTCTGAACTACATCCTCAGCACTCTGAAATCTTCTTTTGAGAAAAGGTCTCACTGAGTTTCACTGACTGGCTTTGCACATGGGACCTCCTGCCTCAGTCTCCAGGACCTGGGTGCTGCAGGTGTGTTCTGATGTGGCCAGCACTGAGTCTTTAATTTAGATAAACTGAAGTCATCTTCTTTCTCTTTTATGTCTGGGTTTTAGTGCCATAAGAAGCTTTTGTCTGGTGAAAGATCATAGGCATCAACTGCTATATTCTCCTTTAAGTCCACCATTTCTGCGCCGATCATGTCTGTGACTTAGCTCGAATTCATTTTATGTGTGTTGGAAGAGGCCCAATGTCACTGTGCTATGTGTGGGTACCAATGTCTTTTTTAATGACTAAAATGTGGTGTCGATCTGAAGATTTGGCAAATTGAAGGGAATAAGACTTTAAAAGGCTCCACCTGTGTGAGCTCCTTGCATCCTCAGACAGGGGTCTACAAGGAGTCCTTTGTGCCATCACAAAAAGGGAGTTACTGTTATTTTTAATTCTTGCTGAGTTGATATGTTTTTCTTACCAGTCTGTTCTCTAATTGTATTTAATTTTATTTTATTTTGTTTTTCCAAGACAGACTGTTGCTATGTAACTCAAGCTGGTAACAACCCTCCTGCCTCAGCCTCCTGAGTGCTGGGATCACAGGGGTGCAACTCCATACCTGGCATACCTGGCTGTTGTGTGTCTTAATCTAGAAGTGTTCTGACCACATCTTTAGCCCACAGGTGTCTGCTGTTCTCACACTTTCTTTTGAACCCATAATGGCTGTTTCATCTCTCATCTCTCAGAGAGGGCACTGACCAAAAGTTATAATCCCAACATGAGAGGCTGAAGCAGGAGGATTGCCAAGAGTTGGGGGCCAGCCTGGGCTCCATGGAGAAATCCTGGCTCAAAAAAAGCTTTGGCAATTCTTCAGCAGCAGTCTAGCCTCCTGGAGGTGACCCCCTGGGTGCTTTGGGGCTGGATCTTTCTTGCCTTTCAGGCCCTATACAGATAAGAGCTCCTGAGTCCCCAACTCAAGGGCAGCCTCGCTCCTCCGGTTCCTGCTGCTCGCAGGGTTGGGCTTGTGTTCTCCATGTTGTTCTGAGACTTTTACTTCCTCACTAGCTGACTTATTTCCCTCTCTCTCTCCTACAACAGCCCAAATTCACATCCTTTTTCTCCCTGCAGTACCCAGCACAAGGGCAATTCTCCATAAATGCTTCTGTCAAATGATCAAATGAAGAACTGATTAAACAGCAAACTAAATATAATCACAGATGCAATGCTTATACCTCATTTTATTTAATACATATCCTTCTAAAAGCTGAGTTCAAACCAGAAGCAGGGTGCGCACCTCTCCTCCCTGCACTAGGAAGCCTGAAGCAGGAGATCCCTGAGAGTTCAAGGCCAGCCTGGGCTACATCATGAGACCCTGACACCAAAAGAAAATGATGAATTATGTGGACTTTTAAAAAATCAAACTGGGGCCGGGGAGTTAGCTTAAGTGGTACTGCACCTATCTTGGAAGCACAAGGGTCCAAGTTCCTGATACCTGATACTACCAAAAAAAAAAAAATCAAACAGTAGGCCCAGGGATTTGGCTTGATAGTTCCAGCACCTGTCTAGCAAGTGCAAGGTCCCTGGTTTGATCCCCAGTTACCACACACCACAGTGCTGGGCGTGGTGACTCACATTCACCAGCAATCAGTACCACATACTACACAATGCCAGGCGTGGTGGCTCAAGCCTGTAATCCCTGCACTCAAGAGGCAGAGGCAGGAGGATTGCTGAGTTTGAGACTTGCCTGGGCTACATAGTGAGCTCAGGGCCAGCCTGAACTGCAAAGCAAGATGCTCTCGGAAAAAAAAAAAAAATCAAACTGTAGAGGAAAAATGAAATCAATAAACCCTGGAACTTGAGGCAATCCTCCCGCCTCAACCTTCTGAGTCCTGGGGTTACAGGTGTGCACCACCACAGCCAGCCTAACCCTAGAACATTTTAATGATGTGGTTACACTGTCCCATACTGTAGACACTGCTGTCTGGTGTGAGAATTTCAAACCTGGTGAGTTCCAATTGCCCTGTCTTATAAGTGTAAAACACAGCAGATTTGGAAGGTTTCATACACAAAAATAATAGAAAATAGCTCAATAATTTTTATATTGAAACAGTATTTGGAGTATATTGGATTAGAATAAATTATTAAAATTAATTTATCTGTTTCTTTTGGCCACTAAGAATTTAGAATTACATACAAATGTAGATTACATTTTATTTCTATTTTTTGTTTGTTTTTTGAGACAGTCTCACTATTCAGGCTGGCCTTGAATTTTTGGCAATCTTCCTGCCTCAGCCTCCCGAGTGCTGGTATTATGGGTGTAAGGCACCAAATTCAGCAAAAACAAATTCATCTTGAGATAGGTTTTTGCTAAATTCCTGGCCTTGGACTTTCAATCCTCTTGCTTCAACCTGTTCTCCAACAGCTAAGCTTACAGGTGTGCAACACCGGGTCTAGCTTGGCGATTCTTTCTGAAACAGGGTCTCCCTGCATCATCAGGCCGCAGGAGCACAAGCTGGACCGCACCTGGGGACAGCATGATGCAGAGGCAGCCAGAGGACGGCAGAGGCTGAGGGCCAGTGTTTTGCCCAGCTGCCCCGGGATCCCCGCCACCGGCTCGTGTTTGTGGGTCTTGGATGCTGCGCAGAATCCAATGATCCACAGGATCCCGGTGACTTTACTGTGTGTCCAAAGCCCAGAGACAGGACCAGAAGGGGCGGTGGAGAGATGGCTCAAGGTCCTGCTGGGAACCAGGCACAATGGCACCCACCTGTGGTCCCAGCAGTCAAGAGGCTGAGGCAGGAGGATCACTGTGAGCTTGAGGCCAGCCTGGGCTTCACAGAGAGACATGATTCAGAAAGAAAAAGAAAACTATTTCATCGGGCAGAAATCCAAGGGAGAGGAGCCTGCACTCTCTTTGAGGTCTGGAGCGGCGTGAGCAGACCTGCAGGCCCAGCCACACTGGAGGAGAGAGAGCCGGAGCCAGTCAGGAGACTCTTGCACAAGATGGTCGCAGCAGCTCGCAGCCAGAGCTGGTGGCAGAGGCGGTTCCGGGAGATGAATCCCAGAGATAGGGGAGCTGGGCCACTGGCAGAACCGCGCCTGCTGACACGGCGGGCTGGGGTGTGAGCGCCTAAGATAGGGATCGCTGGATGGGAGCAGGGAAGCAGGAGATGCTACCAGTGGGTATGTGGGTGGCACCGGCCTGGGATGTTCTGGCAACACCATCGTGGCGCAGGTAGGCATTGAGCCAGGGATAGTGGCACATGCCTGTGATTCCAGCACTCAAGAGGCTGAGGCAGGAGGATCTCTGTGAGTTCAAGGTCACCCTAGGCTACCTGGTGAGACCCTGTCTGGTGTGGTCCAAGACGAAGGTCCGGTGTGGACCCCACATGGCCCTGTCGGGTGCAACCCTGGCCCTCTAAACTGTGTCGCCACCTCAGGGTGACAGAGGCTGGATTCAGCCCTGGAGAGCGGGAGGAGCCCAGAGTCTGCAGTCAACAGGAGTCAGCACCCTCTGCCTCACCCCTCCCCCATGGCCAGGGCTGAAGCGAATCAGGAAAATCCCTGCTGAGCCTGGGCAGGGGCCTCAGTGCCCCATGGGGGCCGCTCTGCAGACCCTGGCAGTGGTGGCAGCCGTAGGTGGGTGACTCACTGGTCCTCAGATTTGCCTCCTCACGGGCTCTGGGACTTGAGGTCTCCTCCATCGGGCTGACCTGCTGTCAGGCGGCCAGTCAGTCCCGGAGGGGAAACTGAGGCTGGGAAAAGTAAGCCATCACTGTGTGTGCTGCAGTTGGACTCTAGGCTGACACAGGAGCCTCACGGGGAGGACTCGCACCCCAGCAAGGCTGCCTCACTGGGGCTTCATCTGCCACGATCTGCTAGTTACTCAACAGACAATGCGCCTGGTTTTCTTAGTCCCTGCGGCTCCAGACATGACCCTGCCTGTCACTGAGCTGCCCCCACAAAGGCTTCCCGGCCCCTCGTTGGCAGAGGCGGCCGCAGCCTGAGTCCCACGAGCCTGCACAAGGCCCACAGGCTGCCGCCCTAGCCCCGGGCTCGGGCTCCGCGAAGCCACTGCTCACGGGGCCGGGCTCTGGCTAGGAGTCTGAAGGAGGTCTCCTTCAACGGCAGCACAGCTGACTCTGGGTTTGAGCCTCTCTCTCCCTCTCTCTCTCTCTGTCTCTCTCTCTTTCTGTCTCTCTGTCTGTCTCTCTCTTCCTCTCCCTCTCTGTCTCTGTCGCTCCCTCTCCTGTCTGTCTATCTCTCCCCCCCCCACCGCCTCTCTCTTTGTGGTTCGTTTTGGTTATTAAAAGACAGCTTCTTTTTTTTTATTGAATTCTTTATTGGTACAATTTATATACATCTCAAAATCACATATAACATTGGGAAATTTGTACCAGTATATGCCACAAGTTAATTCTCATTTTTACCCATATCCCTACCCACTCCCCCCTCCTCCCCCCTTATACATGCTCTTTTATTTTCTTTCTGTATCATATTTATTCCTTCCCCTCATC
>PVIC010017536.1:7169-32702 GCA_004025085.1 Thryonomys swinderianus
TTTTCCTTTTTGAGACAGGGTCTTGCTTTGTAGTTCAGGCTGGCCCTGAGCTCACTATGGTGCCCAGGCAAACCACAGCGAACTCAGCAATCCTCCTATCTCTGCCTCCCGGGTGCTGGGATTACAGGTGTGAGCCACCACGTCCGGCACTGTGGTATGCGGTGTTGATTGTTGGTGGGCGTGTCTCCACACCCAGCATTATATGTGGTTACCAGGGATCGAACTCAGGACCTTGTGCTTGCGAGGCAGGCACCGGAACCACTTAGCTAACCCTCCGGCCCCTCCTGTTTCTTTTTCAAAGAAGGATGAAAAAGTTCATGTTTCATTTTTAGGAAAATAAATATTTCACTTTCAACCACTTTCCAGAGGAACAAATAAAAGATCATAATTTCTCTAAAATATACCTGATAGCAACTAGTTACTATGTCTTCCTTTTAAACTGCCAATAAAAACTATCTCTTTATTTCTACTTTTTAAAAATTTGAACCTTCATTGGTACATTATATATACACATCGTGATCACACACAGTATCGAGAGTTTGTACTAGCATATGACAATCCAATTCTCATTTTTTTCCATTCCCCTACCCACCCTACAATCCCTGCCCATATATAAACTTTTTTATTACCATATTTTTTCTTCCCCTTATGACTTATCCCTATACTCCATTTCCCTTTGAAAATCTTCTATTTCACAATATGTACCATACATTCTAGAGCTCATTTTCATCTTTAGTTTCTCACACCAGAGAAAAGGTATGGTATTTACAGATCTGTGACCTATTTATTTCACTTACAAGTATGTCATGAAGGTACATCCACTTGAATATAAATGACTCAAACATATTCCTTAAGGCAGAATAATTCTCCATTATATAGAAAAACCACATCATCTTTATCCTGTCTCCAGTTGATGGGCATTTGGGTTGTTTCGAAGATTTAGCTATCACAAACTGAGCTACTATAAACATTGGTGCACGTATGTTACTGTGATATGAATCTTTTAATTCTTTCCTGTACACACCAAGCAGGGGAATACCAGGGTCAAACAGGACCTCTAATCCAAGTTTTTTGGGGGAATCTCCACATTGATTCCCATAGTGGTTGTACCAGTCTACATTCCCACCAACAGTGGAGAAGGATTCCTTTTTCTCCACAGCCTCACCAGCATTTGTTGCTAGTTAATTTCAAGATAGCAGTCACTCTTTGTGGAGTGAGATGGAATCTCAGTGTTGTCTTCATCTGCATCTTTCAAAAGACCAGTGATGATAACCACTTTTTCATATACTTCTTAGATGCTTTTACATCTCCCTCTGAAAAGTGTTCATATCAGATGCCCATTTATAAATTGGGTCTTTAAATCTGGAGGGGCTGATTTTAAGCTCTTTGTATATTCTAGATTGTAGCCCTTTGTCTGAGAAACTGCTGGTAAAAATTTTTTCCTAATTTGTTGGCTTTCTTTTTGCTCCACTGGAGGTTTCTCTTCTTCCTTTAATATTTCCAGTCTTCTTTATAGACAATACACATATTCCTTTTCTTCTAATAATCTATATTCCCTACTTCAGCAGGTCTTAGGGATCTTAAATGAAAATTAATAAAGATATCAACCATATATGCTACAAATATGAGCTAAGAAAAAATATTTGACTATAAAAAGAACAAAAGATGAAGTGAAATAGGAAACAAAATACAAAGTCTTTGAGCTGTCTGTCTTTGGTTACCTTAGAAATTACCGAATTTTTAGCTATCACAAATTGAGCTGCTATAAATATAGGTGCACATATGTCACTGTGGTATGATGCTTTTAATTATTTCATGTATATACCTAGCAGGGGAATAGCAGGGTCAAATGGCACCTCTTAATCCTAGTTTTCTGAGCACTCTTCAAACTGAAAGGCTAGATAAACGTGGTTTTTAAAATAAAATGGAGTATTATTTAGCCACAAAGAATGATAAATTAGAGACATTTATACTGGATGTACCTTGAGGACATACTCATAAGTGAAATAAGACAGAGATGTATAAATACCATATTGTTTCTCTAGTATGAGAAACTAAGGTCATAAAGTCCAGAATGCATGATAGATATTGTGAAGTCAAAGAAAGAACACAAAAAAGAATATGTGAAGCAGCAAAAGAATTTGTGGTAGCTAAATCTTGGAAACAACCCAAATGCCCATCATCTGGAGACTAAAGAAGATGTGGTTTTTTTAAAAATAAAATGGGCCGGAGGGTTAGCTCAGTGGTTCCGGCACCTGCCTCGCAAGCGCAAGGTCCTAAATTCGATCCCCAGTTACCACATATAATGCTGGGCATGGAGACTCACGCCCACCAGCAATCAACACCGCATACTACAATGCTGGGTGTGGTGGCTCACGCCTGTAATCCCAGCACTCAGGAGGCAGAGACAGGAGGATTGCTGAGTTCACAGCGGCTTGCCTGGGCACCATAGTGAGCTCAGGGCCAACCTGAACTACAAAGCGAGACCCTGTCTCAAAAAAATAAATAAATAAATAAATAAAATGGAGTATTAGAATAAGTCTGAGTCATTTATATTCAAATGAACATACCTTGAGGACACACTAATAAGTGAAATAAATAGGTCACAGATATATAAATACTGTATCTTCTCTCTGGTATGAGAACCTGTAGATGTAAATGAGTTCTAGAATGTATGATAGATTTTTATGAAATAGGAAATATTCAAAGGGAAAGGCATGGGGAAAGTAATGAGGGGAAAGAATAAATTAAAAAAAAAACAGAAGCATTGGTATACAGGGGGTGGAGGGTTGTAGGGTGAGTAGGGATATGGATGAAAATGAAAATTAACATGTCATATACTGGTACAAATTTCCCAATGCTGAGTGTGATCATAAGCTGTATATAAAATGTACTAATAAAGAATTCAATTAAAAAAAAAGAATTTAGAAACCAAAAAACAGATGGCTTTAGTTAACACAGAGAAGAAAATCCTAAATGAATATACACAGAGATGCCACTGAAACGGGATCAGCTGACAATCATAATTGTGGAAAGGTTTAGGAACCTGAGACTTCACAAAGCAAAAATAGCAATCAGTGAGCATGATGAAGAAACAGATAATGTAAGAACTGGTTTAAAGTCTGTATAAGAGCAATTAGACTTGTAGTATCCCTCTCACCAAAGCCAACAGCCAACTACTATCCCTTTTCCAACCTAAGGAGCAAGCAAGAGCTTATTATTCTATAGGCTTCTGACTTGAAATGTACTATTCAGAGGGAAAGAAAAGGGTAAAAACCTATACCCAAAGAGAGATTATATGGAAGTCTGCATAATAAAGTCACAGCCACATCCACTTACCTTTACCAAGCAAAAAACAAAATTGAGCTACAAATAATATATTGTTAGAGTATACTTTGTAGTTAGAGTGTACTATTTGGCTCTGTAGTAATCATACTACTTGGTCAATCTTCAGAGCCCATTATAAAAGGAAGCACTACCCATACATATTTAATAAACCAAGTGATGGAGGTGTATCTTATGTTTATGATAATTTCGAGGAAATAGAATGCAAGCTGAGTTAAAGAAACAACTTTTGTTTTTTCTATTATGAGTCTTGTTAAGTTTTTAAAGCTGTATTATTTTGACAAAATGGAAGTAATTTTTAAAAGGAAAACATTTAGGAAACTTAGCAAACAGAAAATGGGTTAGGGATGAATGATTATCCAGGATATGAAAGAAATGTGACAAAGAAAATAAAGTCACATATAGTATTTCCAGAAAATGTGTTAAGTCTTCACTAATGTTTAACAGATCAAATATTGTTATTCAAATTTATTTTTCACTTAAAAGATGAATTAAGCCAGGCGTGGTGGCTCACGCCTGTAATCCCAGCACTTGGGAGGCAGAGACAGGAGGATTGCTGAGTTCAAGGCTTGCCTGAGCTACATAGTGAGCTCAGAGCTAGCCTGAACTACAAAGCGAGACCCTGTCTCAAAAAAAAAAAAAAAGTAAAAGATGAATTAATACATGGAAAGAACACCAAAATCAACACATATAATTTAAGATGCTTAATTGTTCAATGAAGATGATTAGGTTAAGAAGGTGACTTTATGTTTTAAAATAAGAAAAAACTACAATACACTCACAAAATAAGAAAGACCAATGAGGGGGACAAGAGACAGAATGTAAAAAGTAGTTAGTAATGATGATCACAGTCAAGTGAAAAGGAATTAGATTTCTAAGAGACACTTTTTCTGATGATGAAAAAGCAGGTGCAGTGTGTTGTAGGTCAAATGAAAAAATACATGAAGACACAAGGACAACCAACAGATTGAGGCAAAACTAAATATATCAAGAGGCTAGGTACCCTTAAATGGTAAAAAAACAAAACAAAACAAAAAAGACTATAAGGGGAATACAAGAGAAAATCTGAAAGATAATGGTTCTTTTTGCTTCTGGAGATCAAATTTAGGACCTTGAGCCTACAAGGGAGGTATGGTGCCACTGAGCAACATCCCCAGCCCTAGAAAACATTCTTGATAAAAATAATTGCTATGATAAAGATTAACCTTACCTGATAGCCAGACATAATTATCTGCCTTAAGATAAACTTTTGCACATAAAATTTCTATATATACCACCTAATAACAATCTCTCAAATCTGTTAAATAATTTCAAATACTTCTAGAGAAAAAATAATATTCTAAGATAAATATTTAGAAATTTTATTTTCTTTACCTTGATCAACTTTTTGTTTTGCTTCTTCTATTCTTTTTAATTCCTGCTGTTTTGCCTCCATGAGTTGTTTTTCTTCTTTTATAGGGTCATATTTTATTCCTGCATAGAAAATAAAAAGTAAAAATCTTAATTAAATCTAAAAATACTCATTTCTAAAATATCCTTAAAATAATTTCTAATTTAGTCTACAAAAATTTTGAATAAATTTTATGTGAACCAACAAATACTAAAAGTAAATATTCAAATACCTCAAGAGTCCCTAAAAGCTTCATAAGCAAAATATATTTATATATATTTTTTTTTTGAGACAGGGTCTTACTTTGTAGTTCAGGCTGGCCTTGAACTCACTATGTAGTCTAAACAAGCCTCGACTCAGCAATCCTCCTGCCTCTGCCTCCCAAGTGCTGAGATTACAGGCGAGAGCCACGATGCCTGGCATTGTTGTATGTGCTTACCAGGGATCAAACTCAGGACCTTGCACTTGAGAGGCAGATGCCAAAAACTGAGCTAAATCTCTGGCCCACAAGCAAATATATTTTTAAAATATATATAAAGGCTTTTCTATCTACAAAAGAATAATTCATTGTTTTTTTCCAATTTTACAACAAGTCAATGACATCATCCATAGCACAGGCTGACCAGTTTTCAGTATCATTTTCTGTTAAGAAATTCTTTAGTTTGTGTTTTACAACTCTTATTTTCTACCATGAAACAATTTTTTAAAACAGAGTAATTCTAATTTTAAAATTTTACTTACTGGAAGAAGGCACTATAAGTAAATAAATTTCTTCCAATACAGCTTCAACTGGTTGAGTATAAAGGTTTTTCCAGGGAATTACAAGGTTAAGAGTACCTACATTTAAAAAAAAAAGTACAGGAATGTTATCCATTTAATTTTATATTATTTTCTGTTAAGTAAGATTTCTTCTAACAATACCAAACAGGCAAGGGTACAATACATTCCTATAAAAGCATACTACTATACTGCCCATTTGGACATATGTACTTTCTTTCAACAGACTGTGTTCCTAAAATGTACTAGGTAATATGCTAAGTGATGAAAATATAGTAAAAGTTAAACTCACTTCTTCCAAGAAACATGTGTCCAATAGATAAAAATAATATTGATATACAAAAAACACCTTAAATGATTCTCAAAATTGTTTAGTTCATCGTACCTTTCCACAATTTTTGTACACTGTACCATTGCAAATTACCTTGTCATTTTAAAACAAAAGCAGGCAAGGAAATACATGAAGAAGGCAAGCAAGACAGTAGGCTCTAAAGGAAGTAAGTCTATGCACTGCTTTGATACATATGTGTGCATCTGTGTGTATGGGTATACTTTTTGTTGTTGGTGCTAGGAATAGAATTTAGGGCCTCATATATTTAGGTCTAAGCATGTGTTCTTCCACTGGGATACAACCTTAGCCTTCTCTTGATAGATTCTTTAACTAATCATGAAGTTAAATGTACCTACAATAAAATACAATTTTCATTGACTTTTTATTTAAACTTTTAAAAATTTGCTAAAATGAAGACAACCAAAATGGCAGAGTAATGATTAGCAGCAAAACACAACTTTTGCAGGATCCAGAATCCAGACATTTGGAAAATAAAGTCAGCAAAAAGAAAAATAAAGTAGATCTCTGGGAATTAAGAGAAGCTACATAGAAATTAGAAAACTGGACCACAAGGCAGAGGAAAAAAACAGTTAGGAAACTTAATCCCGCTGCTAGGAAAAGGAACCAGTCTTCTCAGACACTAAGTAAACTGTCAGGGTTGTGAGTTCCAGGGATAAACAACAGAATGGGCCAGCAGCATTGGCCCTAAGAAAAGCCCACATGTACTATAAACTGCAAAAACAGCTTGAGGTTTTACTCCAAAAGTGACTGCTTCCACACAGTAGGCAATACTATAGGTAGAAAAGGAATCTTGTGTTGTTGCCACAGCCTGTAATAGACAGGGGCCTCTGAACATGGAGGCACCTCATAATCTCCAGGATGTAAAATTACAAAGAAAAAATTGTGACATCCTAGATTCCAAAACTGTGGACTCCAGAAAGAAATCACTCATGGGAAAGTAGAAAACATTTTTCTTGAACTATTTTTTTCTTTCAGTGAACAGTTACTAGATATTTACTATGTATCCATACTTGGTTTGTCCTAGGGTTTATGCTACAATTATAGATCTCTTTTCAAAGGTTAAGGGTGGTACATTATGGATTCTTATGTTATCCAGTTTGTCTTGGGTGTTGGCTGATTTTGTAGGGAGGCATAGTTATTGCTATTAATAGGTTGTTTTTTGGTTTTTTGTTTTTTTGAGACAGGGTCTTGCTTTGTAGTTCAGGCTGGCTCTGAGCTCACTATGTAGCCCAGGCAAGCCTCGAACTCACCAATCCTCCTGTCTCTGCCTCCCGAGTGCTGGGATTATAGGCATGAGCCACCACGCCCAGCTGTTTTACTTTTTTTGAGACAGGGTCTCACTTTGTAGTTCAGGTTAACCCTGAGCAAACTATGTAGCCCAGGCAAGCCTCGAACTCACAGCAATCCTCCTGCTGCAGCCTCCTAAATGCTGGGATTACAGGTGTGAGCCACCAAAACTGACACTGTGGTGTGTGGTACTGATTGCTGGTAGGTGTGAGTCACGACGCCCAGCATTGTGGTATGTGGTTACCAGGGATCGAACTCAGGACCTTGTACTTGCAAGGCAGAGCAGGAACCACTGAGCTAAATCCCCGGTGCCACTATTAGTAGATTTTATCTGTATCCTAATATCCAAATTGAAAATTTTTGTGTCATTAACAATATTACTGTCTATACCAAGCAAACTGGGTACTGGGCCAATTACACTGTATCCTCACATTCAAAATTAATGGAAGCAGTCAGATCTTGGGACAGAAGAAAAGCCTATAAACACCCATGCCAAGAAAAGCATGACATCACTGAAAAGCAGACACTATCTAAAGAGATTGCCACGCAAGCAACATAGTCTTTTCAACACAAGCACCCACAAACTTCAGCACAAAACAAAAGAGAAACAATGCAAATATGAGATGACATGGTAACAAAATGCCTCCAAAAACTCTCAACTGTTCCAAACGTGATTAACTGGGAACCAAGAGGGATGAAATTAAAAGCCAAAAGCAGAAGTTATTCCAAAGAACAACAAAGATAAAAATATGTATCAAAAAAGAGTGTGAATACAGAAAAGACATAGCTAAACATGTAACAGACCTAATAAATAAAACATCACAGTTACAGAAGACACTAAAAAAGGGAGATAAGCTAAACAATCACACAAAACATGAATGACCTATTTAGCAAAAAAGTGTAAGCCCATGGAAAGATACCATACAAACCCAGAATATTAAAAATTCTATTGAAATTATAGGCAGAAGAAATGACCAACATGAAGACAGAATGGAAAAAATCACGAGATGGTCTGTGAAACCAATTATTCAGAGAGCCCATAAAAGCAAGAAGAAAGCATGAACAACAGATACAACCACTGGTAAATGATGCAAAGAGGAATAAAGTTAACTGGAATTAATGAAAAATAACAGCACAAATGGCATTTAAAAGATTACAGCAATAATAGGTTCCAAATATATAGACAGTAGGCTGGGGATGTAGCTCAGTGGCACTGCACCTGTCTCACAAGCACAAGGCTCTAAGTTCGATTTCCGGTACTAGAAAAAACCAGAAAACCAAATATATAGATAGAAAGTGAGGTACACAGAATTCCAAATAGCCACAATCAAAAATGAATTCCTTAAAGCTATACAGACAAAAAAAACTGATCCAACAGAGACAAAATTTTAAAAGCTGTTAAAGAAAAGCGTAAGTCACTCGTAAAGGTAAATACATTAGAATAAGAGCAGACTTCTCTACAAATACTACAAAAAGTATCAAGAAACGAGAACATACTAAAATAAAAAGTTTCTGCATAGCAAAAGAAACCAACTGAGTGATGAGACAACCTACAGCATGGAAAAAATGTCTACCTGGTATTCCTTGGACAAAGGACTAATATCTAGAATATATAAACAAAAAAAAACTAGACCTACCCCAAAGACTCAATCAAAAAATGGGTAAATGAAAGGAACAGACACTTCACAGAAGTACAAATGACCAATAAATACAGGAAATCTGGCAATTAGAGAAATGCAAATTAAAAACACTGAGCTTCAACCTTATTCCAGAAAGAATGGTTAACATTAATCACTAACAAATGTTAGTGGGTGCATGGGAGAAAAAAAATCTACAACTAGAAATTCCATCTGTCACACCTGTTCTCCTTCTAGGTATCTTCTTGAAAGGGTTAAAGGCACCATTATAAAGGTGATACATGCATACTCATGTTTATTATGGCTCAACCTTGGAGGGAGCCTATGTGTCCATCAGTAGATGAATGGACAAAGAAAATACAGTATTTACACAAAATGGGTGAAATCTTTTTGTGGTATTTGGGTTAATACGAAGTATTACTATAGTATACAAAATTATGAAGACTTTCATTGCATTTATTTAAGTAAGCTTTTAAAATATCCATGTGCCAATGACACCACTGTATAGCTAGCTTTAGTAACATATAAATCTTAGCAGAAAACATTATGTAACAAAATATTTCAAAATATCAACTGAATAACTTGCATATTTAAACAAATAAAACTTCAAAAAGCATTCTAAAAGGTTTTAAACATACCAAAGCCTCACATCTAATCAGTTTCTGCCAAGCCTTTATATATGTAAACTATAAACACAGATAAAATAATACAAAGCATGAAACAGCACAATTGCTGCTGAAAATCCAGAAAACTTCCAGAGCACACACGAGTTTTCAGATTGGCTCCTGGCCAAAGTGCCCATATAATCCAGACTATGCTCTTTATACCACATGCCTCATATCAATAAAAATAGTGAAAGGGTAGTTAATTAGAAGGTTAAAAATTGAGAAGGGTAAGACCTCTCTGTTAGATGCAATACTTTGACTCTCAATTCTTTTTCTTTTTGAGACAGGGTCTCTCTTTGTAGTTCAGGCTGGCCCTGAGCTCACTATTTCGCTGGAATTACAGGCATGAGCTACCAAGCCCGGCTTGACTCTCAATTTTAACAGTAAGATGCATCATTAGTTAATTATACAGGTATTGAGAGTTGCTGGGCAAGAAGTATATTAAGCTCACAATACTTTTTAGTTACACAACTAAGCTCTACCTGAAAAGAAAGCATGATTACTGTATTTTAAATAAAGGCTGAGAAACATTAAAAAGGTTACACTATGTCTACTTTTCTTTTCTTTTGGGGAATGAACTCAGGACGTTGTACTTGTAAAGCAGGCACAGAACTAGAGGCTAAATCCCTGGCCCTATGAAGGTTATATGATAGAGGTTATTCTGATTATGTCCAGCAAGAACAGTGCAGAAGTATGGCTTACCTATATGACCAACTTTAACTTTAAATGGTACATCCAGTTGACTCTACAATAAAAAAATACATAAATATGTAAAACATTAGTATATATAAAATTTAGTAATACATAACCACTTTTTTCCTAAAATTATTTGAAGGATTTTTAAATTACCTTTCACATTCTTATTCAAATTTATAAGAATTTAACTCCAGTATTCTCAAGTCAATAAAATCCAAATACTTCTCTTTATAAAATGAAAGGTCCACATTAATACTAACTGAAAAAAAAAATCCACCCATGTGAAAATTATTCCCACCTATTAAAAAAAAAGCAAGGTGTGAGACATACTGTTAGTTTGTACTTCTAAAGGAACTAAAACTTTTATTTTGTAAAATTCACAGTCTGAAAAAATTTACTTTTTAAAATTTTCCATTCATAGTGGAAAAGGAAAGCCTTTACAATAAACATTGCCAGGAAAAGAAGACATCAGTTGCAAAGATATGAAGTTTAATTTTTTTAAAAAATTAAAGTTGAGCAGAAGCCTATAATGCCCAAACACTAAAAGCTGAGGCAAAGAATGCAAGTTCAAGCTTAGCCAGGACAAGTTAGTGACATAGCTAGATTCTGCTTCAAAATAATCAAAAGTGTTGAGTTCAGTCCCCAGTACACCAAAACAAAAAAAACAAAAACTCAAAATGGTCATAGGCTACACAAAAGATCTAAAACTGTATGACATTTAGAAGAAAACATAACAAGAAATCTTTATGAACAGGTTTGTTAATTATTTCTTGGAAATAATAACAAAAGCAAAGGCAATTCCAAAAGTAGATGAACTAGCCTTTATAAAATTAAAAACTTCTGTGCATCGAAGAACACTATTAACAAAGAGTTATAGAAACTTTCAAAATAGTTTTAAAAATCATTTGCAAATTGTATATATAGTAAAAGATCAGTATTTTGAATACACAAAAATCTACAAAGCTTCAACCACCAGAACAGAACTTGTTTGTAACATAGCAAAAGACTTAAAAGATATTTCTCCAAAGAACATGATAATAAGCATGGTAATAAGAACTGGTAATAAGCATGCTAAAAGATGTTTGACATTACCAGTACTTATAGAACAATAATAATCAAAATGAGGTATCACTTCATCCATGAGAATGGTGGTTACCAAATAAAAGTAGAAGATAACAGATGTTGAAAATATGTAGAATATAGAGATATTAGAACCCTTGTGTACTGTGGTTCCTGAAAAAGTAAATACAGAAGTGCTATATGATTCAGCAATTCTACTTTTAGGTTTATAATTGAAGAGTATGAAAATAGGATCTAGAACATATATATGTACACTAACATGTAATACAGCGTTATTGGCAAGAGCCAAAGGCAGATACAGCTGAAGAGTATGAAAAGCTGCCTGAAAAAAAATGCACTGTATGCACACAATGAAATATTATTTGATCACTAAAAAGATCTTCTGATACATACTCTAAGATGGATGTCTCTTGAAGACAATTTGCTAAGTGAAATAAACTACATAAAAGGAAAATATGACACAATTATATCTATATTAAGTACCTAGAATCAGCAAATTTGTGTGGGTGGGAAGAGGGGATTGCAAATTTCAGTCAGCAATAAAGAAAAAAATGTTCAGAATACATGAAGAAATAAAATAGAAATAGATTATATTCTCTTGGGAATGTGAAAAGGTTGTGACAATACTGTGAGGACTGCACAAAACTGTGGATATATTCATGAAAATGAATTGAACATGTCAAAATGGTGTTAAGAAACAAAATTTTAGAACTGTAAGATACTCAAAAATAAATCCAAATGGTAATAAAACTACACTTTTTAAACAAGAAAAAAATACAGTGAGAGTGACCTTCTAAGAAAATAAAGCTCAATTTTACAAAATTCATGTTATAAAAATAACTTCTAGACAATTTCTCCAAATTTAAATAATTTAAGGTGAAAACTCAATGAGGAGGAAGTACCCACGGTCAACTATACTAATATTACAAATTCTCTAAGTCAAAACCTACCAAAGCATTTTCTTTAATTTCAAGATTCTTGAGGGCCACAGCTCCTAAAAGAGATAATAAAAATAAACTTGAATCACTGATATATTTTCATTTTAAAAAGTTAAATATATTTTATTCCTCAGTATCACAGTAGGCATAATTATGTATAACAGAATAGAATCTATTATTAATAGCTCATCTTCATTTATCTGTATAGCATAAAATATTTTTTTGTTTTTGATACTTTGTAGTTCAGGCTGGCTCTGAGCTCTCTATGTAACCCAGGGAAACCTCGAACTCAGCAATCCTCCTGCCCCTGCCTCCTGAGTGCTGAGATTACAGGTGTGAGCCACCAAACCCAGCATTGTGGTATGTGATACTGACTGCCAGTGGGTGTGAGCCACCACACCCAGTATTGTTGTACATGATTACTAGGGATCAAACTCAGGACCTTGAGCTTGCTAGGCCACAGCCAGAACCACTGAGCTAAATCCCTGGCCCTAGTATATAGTGTTTAACCAAATCACTTATTGAAATTTTTGATTTCTGCTGTTGTAGTTCAGTATTAATATATACAAACATTTTAACAGAATTCATACAAATGTGAATTTAGAAAATCTTGATACAAGATCAATAAGCAAAAAACAAACACCTAAGAACTGACAAATGGAATTACATCAACTGTACAGCAAAAGAAATCATCAACAGAGTGTATAGACAACTGATACATTTATCAGAGAGAGGACTAATGTCTGAAATATAAGAGCTCCAAAAACTACAACAAAGCAATTTTTAACCCTATTTAAAAACTTGCAAATTAGCTGAGTAGATGCTTCTCAAAAAAAAAAAGAAACACCAGGGCAGGAGATTTAGCTCAGTGGTTCTGGCGCCTGCTTCCCAAGCACAAGGTCCTGAGTTTGATCCCATAACCACATACAATGCTGGGCGTGGTGACTCACGCCCACCAGCAATTAATACCATATACCACAGCACCAGCGTGGTGCACCGGGCGTGGTGGCTCACGCCTGTAATCCCAGCACTCCGGAGGCAAAGGCAAGAGGATTGCTGAGTGGGAGGCTTGCCTGGGCTACATAGTGAGCTCAGCGCCAGCTTGAACTACAAAGTGAGACCCTGCCTCAAAAAAAAAAAAAAAAAAAAGCCAATAAATATATCAAAAATCCTCAAAAGTTTAACCATCAAGGTAATACAAATTAAAGCTACAATGAGATTTTTTTAACCCAGTGGCCTTTATCAAAAACAAAGTGAAACAGGAAAGTGGTAGGGGAAAGCAATGAGGGGAAAGAATAAATATGATTTAAAAAGAAAAGAAAGCACATGTATATAGGGAGTGGGAGGTTGTAGTGTGGGTAAAGATATGGGTAAAAGTAAGAATTAATTCATGTCATATACTGGTACAAATTTCCCAATGTTGAGTGTGATTATGAGCTGTATATAAAATGGAGCAATAAAGAATTCAACTTAAAAGAAAAAGCAAACACAAAACCATAAATGCTAGCAAAGACATAGAGAAAAAGAAACCCTTAGGGACTGTTGGTGGCGATGTAAATTAGTATAGTCACTACTGAGAAAAACAGTATAGTAATTCCTCAAAAACCTGAAAATAGAACTACCATATTATTATAGGTAGCTAAACTAGATAGAAATGAATATACAGCAAGAAAGGGATTGGGCCTTCAAGGAAGTCAGCACAATTCAGACCCTGGAATTGTGGCTAGAGGGGAAAGATGTAAATGCAATGGCCAGGTGTGCATGCCTACCTCAGGAATGAACTGTAACTTGAGATTATATTTTAAGTAGCACTGCCAGGTCCAGTAAGTCAGTGAAGAATTGGTCAATAGTGTATCTCAAGCCATCCTTTCCTAAAAATGTCCTTGTTCTTTCAATATACTCTTTGTATATGACTCATTTCCCTCTTGGAGCAATATTAGCTAAGCAGATATATTTGCAATCCTATAGGTTGACTGTAGTTTTACCCATGTTATAGCTTTACTGTATATATTATTTTTGACAGAGGGACTCAGTGGGTTCCATTATGGACTGCTTCTGGAAATCCAGAAGCTATTATTCTTCTTCTCCCTAATTTTATTTTATTTTGATTTATTTCATTTCATTTGTGTGTGCGTGTGTGTGTTAGAGAGAGAGAGAGAGAGAGAGAGAGAAAGGGTCTCACTTTGTAGTTCAGGCTGGCCATGAACTATGTGGTCCAAGCTAGCCTCGAACTCACAGCAATCCCTCTACCTCTGCCTCCTGAGTGCTGGGATTACAGGAGTGAGCCACCACACTCAAGACTGTGGTATATGGTTCTGGTAATTGAACTCAGGACCTTGTACTTGCCAGGCAGATGCTGGAACCACAAAGTAAATCCCCAGCCCTCTTCTTCCTAATTTTAATAAAACTTTCTGAACTTCCTTTGTTTCATGACTTCATTCAATATTGTGAAACCACAAACTCAGCACATGTGACATCAAACAGGTCAGGATTTAGGTTTCTCCTAACCTGGAGGCCCTAGCAAAGTACATAGAAGGAGGTAACAGTTTGCTTTTGTTTCATAGCACCCCTAGAAATATTTTGATTGCATTCTAGATGTGACTTATTTAGGTAATCAAATTATTATTTGTTATCTGCTTATGCCTTTTGTTCATTATGTATATCTTTTCTTGTCTAAATTATAGAAGGTTTAAATTTGGAACACAGAAACTATGAAGGCTTTTATCTAGTTTTCTTTCTGGTTTGGAGGTTAAAGATGGCTTGGTCCTTTATTACATGCAGACAGTGTCAGGGCCAGTGCACCATGCCCCAGCCCTTGATTCCAGAAAATCTGAGTACATCTGTACTGCCACCTGTTCCCAAGAGCATGGCCACACTATTTGTATCCCCAGACTTTTCAAGTCAGCAGCTCCTGGGAACCACTTTCCCCTCAAAAGCCTTTGTTCCCTCCTTGCTCACTGCTGATTCCCTTTCTGGCCTGCTCACACCCAGTCAAGCTAATTAAGTAAACTCACTACTCACACAAAGCCTACCCAGGAAGTCCCTTGCACTTTTGATACAGACGACTTTTTCTGGAAGAGTTTCTGGCTGGCAGTTTGTGCAGATATGTTTGACAATTAAAAGCATGAGGCTATGGGACAGGTTTTGGCATTTTACCTCTGTACAGACTTACCATACTAGGAAATGGTTTTTGTGTTTTTCTCTTGTGATTCATTTTCTTTCCAGCTGAAGGCTCTTGAACCCTTAGAAAACAAGTGCTTATTTATAAGAGCACTGACCATAGGCACTCCTTTACAGACTACCTAACTCCCATTCCTGGATTACAAAGAAACTGGAAATCAGGCTCATCTAGAAAAACATGATATGAAGGCACAGCCAGGCCAATGCCTGAGCAAAGAAGAGAAGCTCCTGCCTAGAGCCAAAGAGACCCATCCTACAACACAAATGGAGGGAACCAACCTGAATAACACCAGAGGGAGCTACCTCTAAAACATGCATACTTACAAATCCAAAACAATATAATGTAAAGGGACAGTTTTCAATCTGCCTGTAATAGTTAAATGATTGTATCAACGTAAGTAAGAAACACCTAACTAAAATGGACCAGTGTAGTTCAGAGTGACTGAGGGGATTTACGGGAGACAAAAGACCTACCCTAGGGTGACTTGTCAACTGAACGGTATGTAAAGAAAACAAAGAAGGGAGGCCAGAGATTTAGCTCAGTGGTTCACCTGCGCAAGCACAAGGTCCTGAGTTCGATCAGGTAACCACATACAATGCTGGGCGTGGTGACTCACGCCCACCAGCAATCAATACCACATACCACAGTGCTGGGCGTGGTGGCTCACGCCTGTAATCCCAGCACTCAGAAGGCAGAGGCAGGAGAATTGCTGAGTGGGAGGCTTGCCTGGGCTACATAGTGAGCTCAGGGCCAGCCTGAACTACAAAGCAAGACCCTGTCTCAAAAAAAAAAAAAAAAAAAAAAAAAGAAGGGAGATTCACTTGTTCCCTCAGAGAAGCTCCAGTTTTCATCTTTACCTTGGACATTGTTTATAGGCTTCCCCTGCACAGATTCTTTAGCCTTTACGACAGACCCTCTGTCTTCTGGTGCAGACCCTTCAGCATGCTGATGCCAACATGCACTGGACACTACACTAAGCCCCAGGCCTTCAAGTGGATCCTTTGGATCTTCAGCACAAAGAACAGACCTTTTTATGCTCTTCTACACCTGACTCTGGGCATCCACCATAAGCCAATCCTGTAAATTCTTTGTTTGTATATGTTCTACTAAATCTGTTTTTCTAATAAGCACTGATACATATTTTGATACCAGGAATGAAGTGTTGCTGTGACTGTAGCCACAAAGCTTTGGACCTGGCTTGTGGAAAGTGTTGGACAGATCTGGAGATGCTGGCTAAAGAAGCAGGCCTAGAATGCTGTAAGCTGTATTTGATGGAAGATTCTAATCAGAGTTAGGAGAACCAGAATGCCAAAAGAAATGCTGCCAGTGAAGATCAGGTGCAGGAGGTTTCAGTTAGAAAGAAAGACTGCATTTGCTGAAGCTTAATCACCAGGACTCTCTGAGATCATAAAAAAAGAACTAGTAAAGTGGAAATCGGAAACAATCTGAGATAAAAACAGTTACTGTCCGGTCCATTTCCAGCTGACTGAAGGCCGCCCACCGGATCACTGTATCCCGGCAGCGGCGCGGACTCTGCTGCCGGGCGCCATCCGTTTCCGGCGGACTGAAGGCCGCCCACCAGCCCACTGTATCCTGGGAGCTGCACGGACTCAGCTGCCGGGCATCGTCCGTTTCCAGCAGAGTGAAGCCTGCCCACCGGGCCACTGTATCCCGGAGCTGTGCAGTGAGGAATCAGGTACGAACCCTGGGCGCCAGCCCCACCACGGAGGGTTGAGGGCCTCCGCCCAGCCCCAACCCCACCCCGGAGCTGCGTTGTGAGGACCCAGGTCCTAGAGGAGCTGGAGCCATCTCTTGCGTCCCTCCACGGGAGGCGTGCTCCTGGAGCCGCACTGAGAGACCAGGCAAGATTAAAAAAAAAAAAAAAAAAAGTATCAACAAAGAAAAGTCTGGTCCTGATGGCTTTACTGCTGAATTCTAAAACACTTTTAAAGAAGACTTAATACCAGTACTTCTCAAACTTTTTAATGAAATTGAAAGGGAAGCAAAACTCCCAAATTAATTCCTAGAAGCAACCATTACATTGACTCCAAAAGGAGAGAAAGACCCAACCAAAAAAGAGAACTACAGGCCAATCTCCCTAGTGAACACTGATGCAAAAATTCTCAATAAGATACTGGTTAACAATATAGACAATCGTCAAGAAGATCATACACCCTGACCAAGTTAGATTCATTCTAGAGATGCAAGGATGGGTCAACATATATATAGCGACAGATGTAATACATTATATTAACAGATTCAAGGACAAAAACCATATTATCATCTCGATAGATGCAGAAAACACATTTGACAAAGTCCAACACCCATTCATGATCAAATCCTATAGAAAATTGGAATAGATGGACTTTATCTCAAACTAATAAAAGCTATTTATGAGAAACCAACAGCCAGCATCACATTTAATGGCCCAAAACTGAAACCTTTCAGAATAACATCAGGAATAAGACAAGGATGTCCACTATCATCAGACCTGTTCAATACAGTGCTGGAAACATTAGCCATAGCAGTTAGGCAAGAGAAAGAAATAAAAGGAATAAAGATAGGAAGACTTAAACTGTCATTGTTGGCTGATGACATGATACTCTATATAGAAGATATTAAAAATCAACTAAAGGACTGCTAGATTTAATCAGCAAATTTAGTAACATAGCTGGATACAAGGTCAATGCTCAAAAACCAATAGCTTTTGTATACACAATAAACAGACTCATAGAGAAACTGGGGAGTCAATTCCTTTCACAGTATCATCTAAAAAATGAAACATCAGGAATTGATCTAACAAAGGAGGTCAAAGACCTCTACCCTGAAAGCTACAACACTCTGAAAAAGAAGAATGAAGGAGGAGGTTATCGGAAAATGGAAAGACATCCCTTGTTCCTGGGTAGGAAGAACCAATATCATCCAAATGGCCATACTCCCAAAACTACTATACGAATTCAAAGCAATTCCTATTGAAATACCAATAACATGTTTCACAGACCTAGAGAAAATAATCCAAAAATTTATCTGGAACCATAGGAGACCAAATATAGCAAAAGAAATTCTAGGCAACAAGGTCATGGCAAGGGGGTATCACAATCTACAACTTGAGATTACACTACAAAACTACTGTGATAAAAAACAGCATTTGGCAAAGTAAAAGACCCAAATACCAGTGGAATAAATTAGAAGATCCAGAAATAGTTCTAGATATACTAAACCACCTAGTCTTTGACAAAGGAGCCAAATAATTTCAATGGAGGAAAGACAGCCTCTTTAACAAATGGTGCTGGAAAAACTGGGCTTTAACTGCCAAAGACTAAAGTTAGATCTATGTCTTCCACCATGCACTAAACTAAAATCAAAGTGGATTAGAGACAAATACTAAAACAGAAACACTAAACCTGGTGCAAAACAGGTTAAGTAGGATTCTTGGAGACACTGGTTTAAAGAAAGACTTTATGAACAAAACTTCTATAGTATGAGAACTAGCAGAAGAAATCAACAAGTAGGAGCTCATGTTATTAAAAGCCTTCTGCATGGCAAAAGAAACTGCTGGCAGAAGGAAAAGACATCCAACAACATGGGAAAAAAATTTTACCAACTGTTTCTTAGACAAAGGGCTATTATCTCAAAGATATGAAGAGCTTAAAACATCAGCTCCACACCCAAATTTAAAGGCCCAGTCCAAAAATGGGCATCTAAAATGAATAAACACTTTTCAGAGGAATAAGTTAAAGCAGGTAAGAAGCACATAAAGAAATGTTCAACATTGTTGGTCATTGGAGAGATTCAGATGAAAACAATACTGAGATTCCATCTCATTCTACAAAGAATGGCTGCTATCTCGAAATTAACCAGCAACAAATACTGGTGAGGCTGCGAGGAGAAAGGCTCTCTTCTCCACTGTTGCTGGGAATGTAGACTGGTACAACCACTGCAGAAGTGAGTGTGGAAATTCCTCAAAACACTAGGATTAGAGGTCCCATGTGACCCTGCTATTCCCCTGCTAGGTATATACACAAAATATTTAAAAGATTCATATCACAGTGACATATGTGCACCCATGTTTATAGCAGCTCAGTTTGTGATAGCTAAATCTTGGAAACAACCCAAATGCCCATCACCTGGAGACTGGATAAAGATGTGTTGTTATTTTGTTTTTATTAAAATGGAGTGTTACTCTGCCATAAAGAATAAATTTGAGTCATTTTATTCTCAGATGGAAATACTTTGAGGACACACACATAAGTGAAATAAATAGGGTGCAGATGTTTAAGTCCTATATCATTCTCTGGCATGAGATACATAAATGAGTTCTAGAATGTATGGAAGACATTGTGAACTTGAAAATATTCAAAGGGAAAAGGTGGGTAGAGGTACGTAGCAAGGGGGAAGAAAAACATGATGGTACAAAAAAGGAAACAAAGCTAATGCATATAGGGTTGGGGGGTTGTAGGGTGGGCAGGGGAATCAGATAAAATTAGAATTAAATCATGTCATGTACTGGCACAAATTCTCAATGTTGAGTGTGATCATGATATGTATATCAAATGTACCAATAAAATCAACTTGTAATAAATCAACCAATAACAAATGATGGGGGCTTTGGGGACAAAGTAACCCTTCTCCATTGTTGGTGGGAATGAAAAGTGGTACAACCACTATGGAAATCAGTGTGGAGATTCCTTAAAAAACTGGAATTAATGATCCCATTTGATTCACCTATTTCCCTGCTAGGTATATACACAAAAGAGTTTTAAAAAATCATATTATGCTGACATTTGTGCTCACATGTTCATAGCAGCTCATTCTAATAGTTCAATGTTGTAAAAAGCGCAAATTCCCATCAACTGGAGACTGCATAAAGAAGATTTGGAGACATATACATTATATATATATATATATATATGCACACACATACATACATATATATATTAAATGGAGTATTACTCAGCCATAGAGAACAATAAATTAGAGACATTTATAGCTAAATGGATCCACCTCAAGGCCCTACATGAGTGAAATAAATAGGACACAGATGTATAAATACTGTATGATTTCTCTAGTGTCAGAAACTAAAGGTGTAAATGAGATCCAAAATATATGACAGGTACTGTGAAACAGGAATGATTCTGTTACTGTGTAAGAGAGGTAAACTTTTTTTTCCTAAGTACCTGAGTATTGAACTCAGGACCTTGCATTTGCCAGACAGGCCCAGTACCATTGAGCTAAATTCCTGGTCCCTGTTATTATATAAAAGAGATTTTGGGTAATAATTCTATTAGAGTTTATTAAGTTTCCTAAACTTTAAGAGCCCTAAAGATGTTTTTAACTCTTGTCAGAATAGTTACATTCCATAACACCTGTTAAAGGAGTCTAAAATTTGCTTTAAGAGTAAAATCTAAGTATAGGTAAAGATTTCTGTATAACTGTGATAGTAACTATTGCTAAACTCATAGTATATCAAATGATTTATTGTGTTTTCCAAGTGTACAGGCCTTCAAAAATGCAAAACTGAGAAAAAATTACAAATGTGACTTCCAGCTAAAGTTGTTTTTGGTGAGAAGCTTCTTAGACTCAAGCATTGGCTTTCCTTTACTTGTGTTGCAACTCTACTTGTGATTAAATGTACTTGCCAATCCAACATGAAACAGCTAGATAGATGATGTAAATACTTTTCTAAAGCTTTTATGTATGTGATTGCTATGTAATTGTTAGAAGTACCTGAACACCGTATAGTTTAGGCAATGTTACTCTAAAAATCAAAGCTTGGATATTAATTACTCATAAAGCATATCTATAAATAAGTACATTCTTCTTAAATGACAATACCAAAATAATTTGGATAAAAGTTTTTATAATTTAATAATTTATAATTAGAGAAAACTAATGTATTAATGTCCATATGATTGTCATATTAAAATGCTATGCTTCCCTTATCTCAAATTTTCTCTGTAAATCTTTATAGCTGTCAACATTCTGCAGGTATTCAATTTCTAATACAGCCATGACTGGTAAAAGTAACAGTTCTATGGTCATACTATATAGTTCAACGTGCCTGATATCTTGCTTGGGCAATAAAAATTAAAGCTACTGCTCTCACTATAATACAGGTGTAACTCATCTCCTAGTTGGTCAACAAGTGAAGTTTGGAGATGAGAGCTGAAGATAACTTCACTAATAAGACAGCCAATATTTTGGCTTTGGCCCTCCAAGGTCACCAAGGACCCAGAATGGGAGAGAACTTTTCTACAAAATACTACAATTCTAGTGACTCACCCAACCTCCTCACCAGGCAGACTGTTGGACTCCAGAAAACAGAAGTCAATCAATGTACAGTGTCCTAAAAAGGAGGATTGTCAGAGAGAAATGTTTCCACATTTCCATGGGAAACCACATGATCAAGCAAAACCATGACCCATCCTGGCAGCTGAATTAGGAGATAAATGGCTCCATATACTGTCTCAAAACCACTGAGGAGCCTTAACTGACCTTGACATATAGCTAGAGGTTAAGTTTGATTAATACAGTTCTCACTTTAACTTGATCTTAAATGATTCTCATTTTAACTTGGCCTAGCAGAAATCCCTTAGCTAAAACTGTCCTTCAAAACCACAGAACTCTCCATCTTCTTACAGCCTAAACTGGAGGACTTATACACTATTAAGTGAATCTTGTCTTTAGATAGATAATTCATATCATGAGAAGAATCTTCAAGAAATATCAGACTTACAGGTAGTCTCCATCAGAAGACAGGTCCAGAAAACAGCTGGTTACAACCCTTATTCCAGTCTCTTAAGAGCACTGTCTGGATGTGGCTCCTTTCCCCAATCTGTATTTTCATTTTAGTGCTCATGCTTTGGTTATACATGCTTTAAACTCTTGGTAAAATGTTTCTCAGCTAGAGACTGTCAAACTCCAAATGTTTATACACATAGAATCAATGATAAATGAGCCAGACTCCTTTTACCAGGGTCCACTAGATAGACCTTTTGAAGCAAGTTCAGAACTGCTAAACTCCATCATGACTTCTACACAAGGGCTCTTAGATTAGCTCTCTGGAAAAGATCCCTGAGTACAGTCTCTGCTACACCTACCCTTCTAGCTTGAAGCAACTAGATTGAAATCTAGCCTATTCTCCTGTAACTGCAGTCAGGAATGCCTCTTCAGGAGGAGGAATGTTACAGGAGCTAAATTAGACAGAAATTAATACACACCCAGAGAAGGATTGGGCCTACAAGGAATAAAAACATGGAAATTATCTCCAGACGGGCAAGATGGAGAAGCAATGGCCATGCTTGCATGCCTCCCTAAGGGACATGTAGCAACGTGAGATTATATTGTAATTAGCATCACTTGGTCCCAGAAGTCCAGTTGGGAATCAGATGGCCAGGTGGGTCACCAGGACATCTTGACTCATTCCTTCCGAAAATAGCTTTTGTTCTTTCATTGTACCTTTGCTACATGACTTGTTGCCCTGCTGGATCAATATTAGCCACACAGCTATAGTTTTAATTCTTTACTGTAGGGTGATTATACTTTGACCCATGTTACATTCCCATTATGACTTTGCTGTATAAAATACCCTTGACAAAGAGTTTTGGTGGCCAGCTCATTCTAGACTCCTTCTGAAAATGCAGGAGCTATTTCCTTTATTTCCAATAAAATTTCTCTAACTTCATCTTTGTTGTGGGACCACAGACTCAGCTCATTTGACATTTAAAAGGTCAGGAGTCATACTCTTCCTACATCAATATGATCCATCTATCCTATACCTGGGTGGTAGCCAATGGAAATGACATATGCATTCAAAAGAGAAAACTGCATACTAGTATTTATTGCACCACTATTTACAATAACCAAGAAATAGAATCAGGCAAGTACCTTCAAAAGAGAAAAGGAAAAATAATACACATACAATGGAGTACTATTCAGCCATAAAGAATGAAACAATGTCATTTATAAGAAAACAGATGGAACTGGAGGACTTCAAGTTAAGTGAAAGAGTTAGACATAGCAAAAGATTTTTAAACAGTAATCTGAAGAGGAAAAGAAATCAGAAAGAGGAAGATAAATGAAGGTAGAAGAGAAGACAGACATGATTAAAACATAACACATGTATGTATGGAAATGTCACAGTGAAAGCCATCATTCTGTATCACTAATATTCTCAAATAATTGTAATTTAAACAATTAATGTCATCTTGATCATGGAAATTTGATGGTACATATACATGACAAAACAGACTTTAAATGAATAAAGTGAAAAATTTTTTAAATGAACAATTTAAACATGACAAATTATAGAATTTAAATTAAAAACTAATTACTGCCAGGCGTGGTGGCTCACGCCTGTCATCCCAGCACTTGGGAGGCAGAGACAGGAGGATTGCTGAGGTCAAGGCTTACCTGGGCTACATAGTGAGCTCAGGGCCAGCCTGAACTACAAAGCGAGACCCTGTCTCAAAAAAAACTAATTACTATGTATTTTATAATATCAATTATAACTCAGTAAAGCTGTTTATATATAATAGCAAGCATATGCATGTGAACTACAAAACTTCTAATGCTGGGGGCCAGAGATTTAGCTCAGTGGTTCCAGCGCCTACCTCGCAAGCGCACAGCCTTGAGTTCAGTCCCCGGTAACCACATACAATGCTGGGCATGGTGACTCATGCCCACCAGCAATCAATACCACAGTGTGGGACGCGGTGGCTCATGCCTGTAATCCCAGCACTCAGGAGGCAGAAGCAGGAGGATTGCTGAGTTCCAGGCTTGCCTGGGCTACATAGTGAGATCAGGGCCAGCCTGAACTACAAAGTGAGACCCTGTTTCAAAAAAAAAAAAACTTCTATCGCTGATGTATACTTAATAGTTTTCAACCATATGTGCTGGCTCACGCCTATAATCTCAGCACTTGGGAGGCAGGGGCAGGAGGATTGCTTCAAATTCAAGGCCAGCCTGGGATACTAGTGAGTTCAGGGCCAGTCTGAACTACAAAACAAGACCCTGTCTCAAAAAATTTAAAATAAAATGTCAGGTGTGGTGGCTTATGCCTGTAATCCCAGCACTCGGGAGGCAGAGGCAGGAGAATTGCTAAATTTGAGGCTCACGTGGGTTACACAGTGAGTTAAGGGCCAGGCTGAACTACAAAGCAAGACTGTCTCAAAAGAAAAAAAAAATTAAAAAAATATAGTTTTCATAATAAAATGTTTCATCAACTGAAAAGCTCTAAGAATGCATATTAGAACATAGATATAACAATAATAGTTGAGGAATCAAAACTGGTCATTAGCCCGAGAATGTAAGAAAAATTGAGTTCCCCAATGTATTCCTTTCTCAGAAGAATGACTCCTTAAAATCAAAGACTCTGTGTTGACTGAATCTTCATGTTTCTGTACAGTCTCTGGTATAAAGAGGGTTTATAGTAAGTGGTCACTGAACATAAGCCCTATTAAGAAGAAAAAAGTGAGGGCCGGAGATTTAGTTCGGTGATTCTGGCACCTGCCTAGCAAACACAGGGTCCTGAGTTCAATCCCCGGTAACCACACATAGCAACAGTGGGTGTGGTGACTCATGTCCACCAGCAATCAGTACCACACACCACAGTGCCGGGTGTGGTGGCTCACGCCTGTAATCCCAGCACTCAGGATGACTGCTGAGTTCAGGGCTTCCCTGGGCTATATAGTGAGCTCAGGGCCAGCCAGAACTACAAAGCAAGACCATGTCTAAAAAAAAAAAAAAGAGAGAGAGAGAGAGAAAGATTAATGCTTCAAAAATAAAACAGACAATAATGACAAGATCGATCCATTTAGGTGCAAATGGAGACACCTGGAGGACATACTCATAAGTGAAATCAATAGATCACAGATAGTCAATTACCGGATCTTCTCTTTGGCATGAACACCTGTAGATGCAAATGAGCTTTAGGAAGTAGGACAGCTTTTATAGAGTGCAAAATTTCTATAGGAAACTTGGTGTGGGAATGTGATGAGGGGAAGGAATAAATATGATACAGAAAGAAAATAAAAAAGCATGTATAAAGGGGGTGAGGAGGTGTGGGTGGGTAGGGATATGGGTAAAAATGAGAATTAACTTGTGTCATATACTGGTACAAATTCCCCAATGTTATACATGATTTTGAGATGTATATAAATTGTACCAATAAAGAATTCAATTTAT
>PVIC010017537.1:0-32631 GCA_004025085.1 Thryonomys swinderianus
AACTCATTTGCATCTACAGGTGTTCATGCCAAAGAGAAGATCCGGAAATTGTCTATCTGTGATCTATTGATTTCACTTATTAGTATATCCTCCAGATGTCTCCATTTGCACCTAAATGGATCGATCTTGTCATTCTTTATGGCAGAGTAATACTCCATTTTGTAAAAAAAACACATCTTCTTTATCCACTCTCCAGTTGCTAACATCTTATGTAGAATTTTTGAGTTATTCACATTTAGCTTGGTTTTCCTAAAACACTTAAAGTTTAAACATTTAAAGCTCTAAATTTATGAAAACTATAAGCATTTTGGGAGTTTGATTCATATTTTATATTAATTTTATTTTTAAATATTTAGCCATACATATTACCATCTCTATTCAATCTATAGGATGTTTCCAATATGTCTCTTAAATTTTGAGATTGTGAGTAATGATATTTTTATTAATTTAAAATATAAGTAAAATGTGCTTAATGTATTTATATTATACCGTTCCTTTGAAATTTATTGAGATTGGCTTTATTAACAAACCTAATCAGTTTCCTTAAATATTCTATATATCAACAAATTAGAATAAATTTTCATTTCAGTGTGTTATATATGTCTAATAAGTCAAGCTTGATAATCACCTGTAGTCTGATGGATTTTGTACTCTTAATCTGTACTTTACTGAGAAAAGTTTTTTATAATTCACTATATTACCATGTTATCTATTTTACTTTTTATTTCTGTAAATTTGCTGGATTTGTTTTGAGACCATGTATTATTTAAAAAAGTCTAGAATTTCCATTTTCTTGGTGAATTGAAACTTCTTTCATCATGTCACAAACCTCTCTAAGTGATATATTTTGTTCGTCAGTCTAGTTTTTTATTAGTTTGCATTTGCAGTTAGCATTTCACTGCTATGTGTGATTCCACCCTTTGATTCTGAAGTTTCTGTATCTTAATGTATTGAGGGATCCTTTATATGCGCTATATGGCTAGATATAGTGAATTCAGGACTGAGTTTGTTTTAACTGAACACGTTTGAAAAATATATTTATGATTTTCTATTAATTTAAATTTTGAGTACTCTTAATTTTTCAATATATCCTTCTTTGTTCACTTTTTCTGTTCTATGATAGTTCTAATTGACTAAATTCATATCCATCATTTGAATATTTTCTTTTTATTAAAATGCAATACACACATATAGTGGTACTTCAATTCACAAATTTAATATTATTTCCATGATTCTGGTCACAAACCAAATTGGGCAAGAACTAAATCATTTTCAATGATTAGGTTCAATGCTGACTTTATAGGAAAATATGATTTGATTTATTTCTCTTCAACTCGGTTTGCAACCAGAATTGTAAAAATAATTAAGTTTATGAACTAAGATATTTATGTTTGTTTAGTGTTTACCCTCAATAATTTAAGTACTAGAGCCAATATAGAATAGTTTCCTTGTTAGTTGTTCACTATCTCTTATTTTACAGGTTTACAGGTTTAAGGCTGATTTAATATCACAGTGAGGAGGCTGCTCTCTTAATGGAATCTCTAACATGGGCAAAGCCATAGCTTTGAGTCGTGTCTCCTGGTCCCGATTAGACAACAGAAAAGAAGGCCAAATTGACCCTGTATTTCTGTTATGTTAAGCCCTAAAACTTATCTCCACACTCAACTTTCAGTCTTACCACTTCTTCGTATTTTAAAGTCAGTAGTATTTTTATTTCACTTGCTCAGGAATGTATTTGATTATTTTCATGTATTTTACTCAAATTAGTTTACCTGCTCACAGTTTTCAGAATATTTATCCATCATAACACCAGAAGTTGAAGCGCCTCAGAGAACATTTTTTTTTAAATCTCTGTGAGAATAGAAGGAGACAGATTCAAAATTTCCAAAATAATCTCTTCAGTTTTCTTTCAGATCTCTGAATCTTGTTCACTTTTATTTGGCCGTGAATGCCCTCCCTGTTTTCAGGGACACTCAGAAAAGTGAAAGGCATGTTTATGAATGATAGTACTAGAAAGTGAAAGTTGACCATCTAACAAGAAGCAGCATTGCAGGAACCAGTGGAATTACCACACACTGGCTTCCCTTGCTCAAACCGATAAGCAACCATGTGCACTGTAAGATGAAAACAGTGCATTTCAGACTGTCGCTTGCTCTGAATTTAGGAGGCTTTGGTGATCTGCTCAATCTTTTGTGATTAAGGTCACAACATTCCTTATCTCCTTATGCTGTAGAACAGGTAATAAGAACCCAGGGTACACTTTATTCTAGAACGACAAGAGGGTGACATTTTGTCCTAGTTCCTGTTAGACGATACAAAGTATATCTCCTCACCAACCTCTACTAATTAGAGGGACTACCTCATCCTACAAGATTTCAGGTTCAATGCATTACAATTTTAGAGAAATTTCTGTGTCACGGAGAATTTTGGAGAAAAGATCTTCTGAAGTCACAGAAATCAACTTTAACAGGCAGGTAGTTGGACCTGAAAATCAGCTGGTCTGTGATTAATAAAACTGGTTGGCAACAATAAAAGAAAGTGCCAGAGACTTATATGCCTCATAAAAACTGCTCATTAAATCAAGCTTCATCTAAAATTGATTTTGACAAAAGCATTTTCTTTGCAGATATTCTGGCATTTCCTGATGGGAGAGTATTACAACTGTGAAGGCCCACATTGAATTTTCACACATCTCTAGTTTCCTTACATATCAAAGATAGACTGACATTTAAATGTAAGGTTAATTTTCCTGAGGTTAGATCAGTTCTAATTTAAAACACACAAATTTGCAGAAGTCTTTTCCTGAGCCTCACAAAATATTATAAACATTTTAAATAAAATATACCAAAACCTTATTAGCCATATACATAAAACACATTTTAAATATGTGAAGGTAAGTAGCACAAAAGAAATGTTTCATGAAATGAGAGTTAGCATTGCTATATACAGGTACACTTACATAAAATTTTTCTTAATTTCTGTGATTGTGTGGATTAATGTATCCCTCACTGAGCTCATGGGTTGAATGATGGGGCTTTTAGAATGTGATTAGATCATGGATTAATGGACTGATGAGGTCATAACTGAATGTGCTGTTTTGAGATCATGGAAGTGTGTTACTTTTGTTCCCAAACCCTATGTCTCTATGGCTTTTTTTTTTTTTTTTGAAACAGGGTCTCGCTTTGTAATTCAGGCTGGCCCTGAGCTCACTATGTAGCCCAGGCAAGCCTCAAATTTAGCAATCTTCCTGTCTCTGCCTCCCGAGTGCTGGGATTACAGGCGTGAGCCACCATGCCCAGCACTGTGGTATGTGGTATTGATTGCTGGTGGGTGTGAGTCACCACGCCCAGCATTGTATGTGGTTACTGGCATCGAACTCAGGACCTTGCGCTTGCAAGGCAGGCGCCGGAACCACTGAGCTAAATCTCCAGCCCTTTCTTTCTTTCTTTTTTTAATGACCTTTGTATCTGTTTCTGGGTATCTGTATCTGATGTTTATAGCTTTCTTCTGCCATGCACTCTGGTAGTGCTGGACCATGTCTTGGATAACTATAGATCAAAACCTCTGAAAACATGAGCCAAAATAAAGCCTTCCTCCTTTTAGATATGAATGTCAAATATTTTGTCCTAGAGAGAGAAATCAGGAGTAGGTTTGTTCCTGTGACAATCTCTCACCATGTGGTTCAAAAGTCTTTAGAACTGATCTGTAGGAAGAATTTGAAAAGCTTTGGAGATGTAGGCTAGAGTGACAGAGCTTGGTGGACAGTTCTGGTAGGATCGCAGAAGACCAGAATGCTGAGAGGAATGTTGACAATAAAGACCCAAACCATGAACTTTCAGTTGAGAACGAGGATGATGTTAGGAATTGTTCTAGTGGTCATGTGTGTCAGATTCTGGCAAAGAAGTTATGTATGTTTTACCCATGTCCTAATATTTTGTATGATGCTGCATTTAAAGATAGCAGATTACTTAATCTCAAAAAGAAAATTTCAAGCCAGCAATACTGAGCTGGTGGCTCAAGTATTTATACTAAGAATCCAGAGTAAGAAACATAGCAGCAAGATTTTAGAAGTTTGAATATTAGCCAGAAAAGAAGCTTGTTAAATCAGGGCTAAAAAAGGATTGGCTGAGAAAAATTGGAGCTATTAAAAACAAATCAAGTACTTTGCAATGGTTCAGTAGGAATGATGTCTTGAGGGGATCCTAGAAGTTGACCAACTCTACCTATCACAGAAATAAAGGTGAAAAACTATAAAGTTGTTTTAAAGAGTGCTTTTAGAAGAAGAGAGCTCCAGGGCACTGCTCACTCAGAGCCTCCTGTGGAAGTGTTTCCTTGAATTTTGCTGTGCAGTAATGCAGAGGTCGCTGCAGCCAGTGTTCAAGGGGTCCTTGTACTGATCACAGGTCTTGATATCATTTATGCTATTTTGGCTTTGCAGGTATGCATAATGCAACAGTTGTAGTGTAACAGAGGTTTCTATCCAGATTTTAAAGGGAGGCCCAGGAGCTCAGGCAAACATATGTGACAGGGTCAGAGTCATACCATAAATTCCCAAGAGTATAATGTCATGCTGTGAAAGTGAATAAAAAGCTACAATTGAGATTCCAGGAACCTGGAGATGCCAAAATATGGAATATCTGTCAAGCAAAGCTTCAGATAGTGAGTAGAGTCAGCCCAAGACAGACATTTTTTGGGCTGTACACTGGTAAGACCATAGGTACACGGTTGACCAAACTCCTTGGAACTCAGATCTTACCACAACCTGTCTTAGATGATTAATATGGAACTACAAAAATTAATCTTTGTCCTACTGAATTTGGGACCTGCTTTTATCCTAGTCCAGTGGTGGCTAAACTGAGGCACATATGCAAATTTTTTTTTTTTCTTTTTGAGACAGGGTCTCTCTTTGTAGTTCAGGCTGGCCCTGAGCTCACTATGGTGCCCAGGCAAGCCGCTGCGAACTCAGCAATCCTCCTGTCTCTGCCTCCCAAGTGCTGGGATTACAGGTGTGAGCTACCACGTCCGGCATTGTGGTATGCGGTGTTGATTGTTGGTGGGCGTGTCTCCACGCCCAGCATTATATGTGGTTACCGGGGATCGAACTCAGGTCCTTGCGCTTGCAGGGGCCGGAACCACTGAGCTAACCCTCCGGCCCCTAAATCTTTGTATTGTTTTGTGAGTCTCCATTGTATTAATTTCTTCTCTGATTTTTTTTTTTTTTTTTTGCTTTTGAAACAGGGTCTCGCTTTGTAGTTCAGGCTGGCCCTGAGCTCACTATGGTGCCCAGGCAAGCCGCCACAAACTCAGCAATCCTCCTGTCTCTGCCTCCCGAGTGCTGGGATTACAGGTGTGAGCAACCACGTCCGGCATTGTGGTATGCAGCGTTGATGGTTGGTAGGTGTGTCTCCATGCCCAGCATTATATGTGGTTACCGGGGATCGAACTCAGGACCTTGTGCTTGCAAGGCAGGCGCCGGAACCACTGAGCTAACCCTCTGGCCCCATATGCAATTTTTTAAGATAAAAAATGTTATTATGTAAGTGCTTTTTTTCTAAACTAAACCTCAGTATTCAGGTTCAGTTGCAGTGTTGACATTTTGTGGTAAATAGGTGAGTTTTGGCTTGTAATTTGGGCCATCATCTCTAAAAGTTCACCATCACTGTCCTAGTACTTTCTATTTTCATTTTCCTCCCTTTTGTAATGTGAGTGTTTGCCCTGAGTCATTTTATGTTGGCATTTCTTTTTAAAAGGATTGCAGCTAATAGTTTGTGTTGATTCTATAGGAAACTTTGAACTTGGACTTTTCAGCAGTGCTGTAACAACTATTGAGGATTTCTTAGAGATCAACTGAGTGCATTTTGCATATTGAAATGAACACATGCTTTCTCAGCCCAGGGCTAGAATGTTATGATTTGGTTAAAAAGTCCTCAGGCCAGAGGGTTAGCTCAGTGGTTCCGGCGCCTGCCTTGCAAGTGCAAGGTCCTGAGTTCAATCCCCGGTAACCACATATCACCAACCATCAACACCACATACCACAATGCTGGACATGGTGGCTCATGCCTGTAATCCCAGCACTCGGGAGGCAGAGACAGGAGGATTGCTGAGTTCACGGTGGCTTGCCTGGGCACCATAGTGAGCTCAGGGCCAGCCTGAACTACAAAGCGAGACCCTGTCTCAAAAAGCAAAAAAAGTCCTCAATGGATTAGTGTTTTCAGAGGTGGAGTTTATAGATTGCAAGATCATAAGGATACTATATTTATCAGTGGATAAATGCACCAATGTGTTTAAAACTCAATGTACTAGGGTAAATTGGGGCCTGGTTGGAAAAGGTAGGTCACTGAGAGATTAACCTGGAAGTGGATATTCTTGTCCTTGACCCCTGTGTGTGTCTCTCTCTGTCTCTATCTTTCTGTCATTGTCGCTGCCTCTGTCTCTCTCTTTCTGTCTCTGTATCTCTCTGCCTCTCTCTCTCTCTCGGTGTGTCCCTGTCTCTGTCTCTGTGTCTCCCATTCTTGCTCTCTTTGGCTCTTTTCCTAATTTCTCTGTGCTCCCGGCCACCATGAGGTAAGCAGCTTTCCTCTGCTATCTTTGCCATGTTTGTGCCTTGGAGTTCAACTATGGACTGAAACCTCTAAAGTGTGGTTCAGAATAAATCCCTCTCCCTTTAAGTTTCAGGTGTTAACTATTGTGCCCTCTTCTCATCATAGAAAATCTAATAAATGTATGAAAACACAGTCCATTTAAAATGTATGATAGATATTGTGAAATAGAAAATATTCAAAGGGAAAAGTGGGTAGGGGTAATTAAAGAAGGGAAAGAAAAAATGTGATGGTTAGAAAAAGGAAGCAAAGGCCAGAGATTTATTTCAAGCGGTACCGCGCCTACTTTGGAAGCACAAGGGCCTGAGTTCAATCCCTGGTACCAAAAAAAAAAAAAAAAAAAAGGAAGAAAAGCTTATGTATACAGGGGCAGGGAAGTATAGGGTGGGCAGAGGAATGGAAAAAATGAGAATTAAGTTGTGTCATATACTGGTACAAAATTATCAATATCAAGTGTGATTATGATGTGTATATGAAATGTACCAGTAAAATCAATTAAAAATAAAAATAATCAAATCCATATTATTGACCTAACATTAAAAGCGACTCATAAGGTAGGACTGTGACATCCTTTTTCTCTATATCTCAATTTCTCTTTTCATGTGACTTCAGATGTGTTCAAATATTTTTATGATCTTTTTCCATCTTGAAAATTTTATAAATCTATGTATTCAGATACTTTTTTATACATTGTCAGGATAACAAGTGGACTCCATTGCACGTCACAATCACACAATTTATATGGTTATATGACCTTTTGTTGAATATAGTGCAGCCATACCCAAAGAAATTTTGACATTCCAAAAGGATAACAAGCCTCAATATCAGAGCTTTTGATGAATTAAACATTTAGACAAAAGAGATAAATCATCAAGAAAGAAGTGTATTTCAGGTGTTTGTCTTCATTTCTATTAATTTTCATTTTTCCTAGGCTGCAAACATTTAATCTAAAACTTTCATAATGATATTTTCATAACACTCTGTAAACTTTAAATACATGCTTATGAGGTGAATATATAAATGTAAATATAACCTTTTTTCTACTTTCAAGGTTTTCTGCAGAGAAGTGGTAAAATCAATGAAGTTTATACTAAAAAGGTGAAAATTGTTAGAGAAAGATTTCTTTATTAATGCATGAGGATGTAATAATAAAAATAGATAAAAATGAGTGATATGACATCATTTGCTCATGTATGATTCACTTATTAAACATTATTTTTGTTCCCTGAAATTTGTCTTTGTTTTTGTTGTCTTTGTTCTTTTACATACCATGTGTTTGTGTAGCTCTAGGTAGATTACAGACACTGATATTATAAGTATCTCTGTTAAAATGTTGGAGTGGTTCAAACATACTTGCATATTTTTATTGGTACATTATATATACACATCACAATTATACCCCACATTAAGAATTTATACCAGTATATCACACAACTTAATCCTCATTTTCCCCCTTCCTCTACCCACCCTACCTCCCCCCACCCCTATATACACAAGCATTGTTTTTTTTTGTATTTGCATATTTTCTCTGGCTCTACCTTTTCTGCTACCCCCTATATTTTAATAGTTTGATTTTGCTAATTATTCTTTCTCTGGCTGATAGAAAAGTTCCCAATCAGAAGGAAAATATATACCCAGAAAACCCAGCTGAAACATTATCACCCCTTTGAAATCTATGAAAGCATGTTATTCTGTAATCACACATACTCTTTCACTAAAATATATGTTTATGATTTGTCTTTTTGTTAACAAGTTCCTATTTGAAAGGTAGAGATCAGGTTTTATTTTTATTTCCATTGCTGAAGAAGGAGAAATAGAGGCAGGATAAACTGAGAGGGAAGATCAGACACTGTCTTCCCCTTCTAAGTAGTGGCCTTATAAACAAGAGTGTTGATTTGATGCTCCTGCTAAGGTCTGCATTCCCTTCAACCATGTGAGTGCCTCAATAGTAGTCTTCACATATGAAAATTACTACTAATTACATGACATCAATGAGACTTAACAATTCACACATATGGTACACATGAAGCTACATATTTGTACAGAGTGAACTCAATTCCTTTGCAAGGGCTGGTTGTAACTCAAACTGGTTGTAAGTCAAGACTATTTTCCCATAAGAAATAACAGAAATACCTATAATATGTTCTGAACCTCCGAAATTACCTCTTATCTAACCTTTGCATAATAAAAGTTTGTATAATATGCATAATTTACCAGAAACACCAATAATTTTCCTCAAGTATTCATCAAAAAGTTATAAAATGTGCCTAATTTACCAGAAACCACAATTTCATACTTCAGGTTGTACTCAGCCTTCAGGATGACCTTTTTGGCTTACAGAAAGGGAGGATGAAATGGATGTAAATAAGTTCTAGAATTCATGATCGATATTGTGAAATAGTGAAGATTCAAAGGGAAATGGGGTTTAGGGATAAGTAATGAGGGGAAAGAAAAAAATTTGATGGTTAAAAAAAGAAAGTTGGTGCATATTGGGGTGGGGGTTGTAGGGTAGGTAGGAGAAGGGAAAAATAAGGATTAAGTCATGTCATATACTGGTACAAGTTCTCAATTTTGAGCATAATCATGATGTGTATATACAATGTAGCATTGAAGATTCAAATAGAAAAAAAAAAGAAATGGAAGTTGTTATTTGGGAGCAGAGTCCCTTCCTGTAAGAACATTAGGAACCAGGATCTCTGGTGCTGTTTTTCTCCTTGGGAGAGTCTGTAGCCCACTAGGAACTGCTTCTGGCTCATTAAGTCTCAACCTTTTCAGCACAAAAACCTGGTTTAAGGTTGTCTGTTTCTGTCTTTCCTTTTACACTATTCTGTACTATGACATGACATCATTAAGCAAGTGAATGCAACAATTCGCCTTTTTCTCTGTCTGGGTGAGTTTTCTCTACAAACCTTTGTAGCCCTGTCCATGTTTTCAGGAAGCTCCTCAGCTGCAATTCTCTGTTGTTCAGCCAAAGTTACTGAATGAAGTTCCTCTATCGATAATTCCTCTGAGTGCTCGTCCACCAGCTCCTCAACATCACCACTGTCTACCTGCAGCCTGTGCACTCTGCTGTAGTGTTAACATCATCAACCATAGAGTCAGTGGAAGGCTCACGCTCCTCTACACAGCCTTCAAAGTCACTGTCCTGTACACTTTTAGGCCACATTTTCATCTAGGCAGAGCTCAGTGTTCTTAGAGATACTGGCCCAGGATTTCTCAGTAAACCTCACAGGAAAGACTGACATTTGGATCATAACTCAAAGCTCTGGCCAGAAGTTAAAATTAACATTTTGTGCATAACTCTAGTTACTTGTATGTGAAGCAATCATAACTTGAGTGTCCACTGTATGTGTCCAGCAGTTCAAAAGAACATTAGCAAAAATAGATCCATGTAAGCATTTGGATTTTACCCTCCTAGGTCTGCCAGGTTAAGCAAGCTAATACTTTTCTGTAAATATATTTTCATAAAACATACACATATTTTCCTAAAAAATTGAAAAGGAAAAACAATCCACTGAATTTCTGTATTTATTACAAATAGTGATTTGATAGAAGAGTAAAATTTTAGAAGGGTAGGAAATTCTCTCCCTGTGGAGGAAAATATTACCCCAACTACACCCTGTTCTTTCTGATTTGGGCTGGTTTCTGAAAGGATGAAGTCCAGAAAAAGTATGTGTATTCGACCAGCATGATCTATGAGGGAAAAAAGGCTTTATGATGGTCATAAATCTCAGAGCCACTGAGAAAAAAGTCGAGAGCAGGCATGTGATTCCATCAGCCTGACATATATAAATGATGCACTTTCTACTAGAGACACAGCTCATCTCCATAATCCACACAACTGCTGAGAAGACAAAGTGAGAAATGCAGTCCATCCGATGCCGTAGCTAAAGCAAAACAAGCTTCAGTTAATCACTTACTGACCTCCCCAAATAATAAGCCCAGTCAGTAAATAGCAACAGTTGACTGCAATGATCCAGGGAACTGTGTGGAAAATCTTGCATTTTGAATAAAACCATGAACAACAACCAATATTGGCACCTATGTGAAAGCATCGTCTCTGTACACTTTGTATTTCACTAGAATTTCATCCTCATAAATGAAGTCTCACTTTATATGTGAAAATACTGCATAGGAATTTTATTTAAAGCATTAGAGCCCATTTTCTCTTGAGAAACCTCTAAAACTCCTACTTTGGTTGACTTTTATAACCACATAAAAAGGTACGCTGTGTAATTTCAATTAATTTGATTATTCTGTAGAGTTGACACTTCGTGGTGTGCATGTCACAAGTATTACGAGATATTTTCTAGCTTCTGGAAATAAGCATCATGTAAATACATGGAAGAACATTTCATAATAACTCACTGTCATCTCTCTTGTTCCAGTATTTAATCTCCACTTAAAACCCCTGACATAATGCACAGGGGACCAGTAGCTAACAGTAAATAGCATTTCTTCAGTTTTCTTCTCAGGAGAAAATTTGGTTGCCAGTAAACATTTCCCCTGCTTCTCATTTTCTCTGCTGTCCTGCTGTCACCTCAACCTAACAGTCTTCTTATCAACAGTATTGAGAAAAATAAATGAAAGCTAGGAATATGAGAAAAATTGTTGATCACACTTTAGTTCTTCATTATCATATATATATATATACATATATATATACATACATATATACATATATATATATATATATATATATATATATATATATATATATATATATATATTGCATTTGGATTTTACCCTCCTAGGTCTGCCAGGCTAAACAAGCTGATACTTTCCTGGTATTTTTAAAGCTAATTCTCTCTCTCTCTCTCTCCACACACACACACACACACACACACACACACAATGAGTTTCTGATTTACCAGTGCCCATAACTTCTAATTGACCTTTCCTTATTCTGAAACATTTTGTTTCAGGGAACATAAAATATTTATAGTTTTCATTCTGTCATACATACCACAAAATACACATTTAGTATGACAAACGTGTAGTATGTGCACATGTGCATAGAACACATAGACACATGAACATAAGATTTCTCAGTTCAGAGTAACGGTTAATGAAAGAGAACATATTCCAACATTTCAGATTCTTTTGATGTGATGTGCCACTAAACATAGGTTTTATATGCTGCATATTGTCATAAACAACTTTTTTCAAATTTTAACATTTTATACCAAAATAATTACCAAATTCTATGTATGTCTTAATATATTTCATGGTTTATTATTGAGATAATAGATTTTAATTATGTACATTGCAGCAAAAGCAAATAGGTGGAATGAGAAAGTAGTTCATAGGTAAGTCATATGCTTTGTTGGACTAAGATTCTAGATTCATTCCACCCCTACACTAATAAAACACATAAACAGCTTCTTCCTCACCCCAAAAAACCCCTCAAATTTTGGTAATTTCAATTAAATATTTGAATACCTGTACATAATATTTACCCCTTTTTTTACACGAATGGACTGCTATGCACTTTCATAGTTCATTATTTTATTTAAAGAGAGCAAGTACAAAATCTATTTTACTACAATACAAGTGTGTGTAGAAAGAGACCTTACACAGAAAGGAAAAATGGACACATATCCAAATTACCTTAAAAATTGTACCAGACTTGATTATAAAAAAACAGTTATATCATGTGCTATAAAAAGTTAATCAATTGTTTATCATCAAAGTGTTCCTTTTTCCTTTAGAGATTTTGAAGTGTGTTCTCAATTTGGTATGTGTCTATAGATCCAAGCTGTTCTATAGGTTTTAAACCCAGCATGGCAAGGAAGAGAGCTTAAATCTGCTCTTCTGCTCCCATAAAACTTCCTATGTGCTGCTGTCTACTGATGCTCGCAGACTGATAAGTTCTTTGAAAAGCACAGGTCTGGACCTAAATTTATTCATTCCTTATCATGTTCTGACAGCAGCAGAACCAGGCTCCCTCTTGTTAGCATAATGTACTTCCTCCCTCCTGCTGGTGCTGCAGTATACCCAAGATGTCCCACCATACTGCTGTGCCAAACATTCCCATACACCCTCATCCCATACTGCATGCCACCCGCTGGGGTCATGACCAGTGTTCTAAATGCCCTGAGGAAGCTCTTTTGCTCATTCAAGCACTGTTTCTCAGCCATCAGACCTTGGACCACTGACCGTCAGAAGGATGACTGAATATAAAGGTAAAAGCCTAAATTTGAACGTTATGGCTTCATTTGTTTAACATGCTATTAGAAGACGAGATAATGAGTAAAGAGCACATTTTTCATGAAAAAACTGCTAAAATTTGATTAAAAATATAAATTCTCCCAGCAGACAATTCAAACCATAGAAAAATAAAAATCAGTAGAACTCTAATTTAAGTTACTCATGCTCAGAAGATGTTCTCAGTTAGCTAAGTTTGCGTTCCATTCATATGAAAATAAAAATAAACACTTTTTATGTAGCCATTTGATTTTTAGTTTAATTATATGTAGTTTTAAATTATAAAAGACTTGAAACACAACAATATCAGGAAAGAATACGGCAGAATTCTGTGTACTCACCCTTCTTTGTTGAACAGATGATGCTGTCTTGATAGGCTTTAGGTCTTTAAAGAAAAGGAATAATAAGTGTTTTTAATTGTAAAAGTAATTGATATTGATTGTCAAAATTTTAGGAAACAATATATTTCTTATTGATATATTTTGAAATATATATACATTTCTTATCTATATATGTATATTGTGCTATACCTATTTTAAAATTGGATTATACCATTAGTAATTTTGTTAAATATTATTTAGAACATGGTTACCAGATTTTTATCGAATTCTTTCATTGACCTTTTATGAAACGATGTTATTTTCATGTTTTATAATCATAAAGAATTCTAATAGTCATAACTGATTCATTTCTTTCTTTTACCCCCATACTCGATCCCTTAATGCATCTACCAGCTATCACTTCAAATGTAAATAGAAATTTCTTTCTTCTTTCTGTCTTAGAAGCTTAAAAATGTCATCTGGACACGAACCCTTGTGCCCTAGAACATGGATCAGCAATATCCTGATCTGGTGACCTGGATGCCTGTTAAAAGTGGGCATTATCAGGCTCTTGCTCAAACCTACTAACTCAGAATGTGAGCTTTAGGAAGATGCATGAGAATCATATGAATGGTAAATTGGAGAAGGGTCACTGTGGTGAAAATTTTTACCATTTCTCACTTCATTACCCTCCTAGCTAGTTTGTGTGCTACTTATTTCGTGTTGCATTCCATTGTCTTCTTTAACAGAGTGATTTTTCTCACGAGTTAAATCAATTAACATTTCTTCCCTGCTTACAACCTTCTAATGATGTGCACTATTTTGCAAGGTTTAGAAATCTCCGTGCCTAACTAACTTGCCTCCCACATTTCATCTTTTCTTTTTCATTATGCTCTGACTATTGTCACTCACACATCCTTCGGATAGTCAGCATTCCATTTTCACTCCTACTGGTCTTTGTTGTTTCAATTTGAAAAATAGAATCCCTTCCTAATTGTATTGTCTCCTGTGTTACAACCAGATTTCTGGAACGCCATTGTGTTAAGGACTTCTTTGATTTTTCTTGCTGTCTACAATATCATTTTATTATTTTCGTACCTTATCACTTTATATAATTATTTTTTAATCACTGAAATTTTGAATACTTGGTTTTTTTCTTTGAAAAATGATCTCCAGCCCAGGTATGGTGGTGTGCACCTGTAATCCCAACTGTTTATGAGCCTGACACAGAAGAATTGCTTGAGCCCTGGTAATTTGAAGCCAATCTGTCCACCTTAGACCCAATAGAAAGTGTCTAATAACGTTGTACAACAAACTTTTCATCATCACTGAAGATTTCCTGAATATGATGCCCCTTAGGTTTTTTCACTAAATTTCTTACTGTAGAATTTGAAATCACATTGTCAAATTGAATTCTGGACACTTTTTACAGGATATAAACACACATGCATACAACATATAAATAAAATATTAACATTTTTGATGACTGAAACTTTAGCAAATCTTATGAGGATCACTGATATTTATGTTCCTTCTCTTTTTTCTTTTAATGGAATAACCAACTTTTTCTGCCATAAGTCTTTTACAGTGCTCATAATTGTCTCTTTGATTTTTAAAGATTATAACATCTACAAACAGAAACAACTGTACTTTTTACTTTCCCTGTACTATGTTGAACAGAAGTAGTGAAAATGGATATCTGTGTGTTATTTGTGACCTTAGACAAAATGCTTTCGGTCTTCATCACTGTATTACATTGGGAGTGGGCTTGCCACATAAGACTTTTATTATGCTGAGGTGAGGTATGAGATCATAAGCCTTTATATGTATTCTCATGGGCCAAGTAAGAGAATATTATTCTAATTTAACAGACTAAATAACTGAGTCATAGACAGTAACTTCTTAAATCATACAGACTTGTATGAGATAAACTAGAATTTTAATTTTAGATCCTTGAACTCTTGACATTTTTATAAATGACAGGATACAAACACACACATACAACATATAAATAAAAATATTAATGTTTTTTGATGACTGAAACTTGAGCAATTCAGTCTATGACTTCTATTTTAAAATGCTAGAACATTTATAGTTTATTTCTAGAAATATTCCACATTGGTAGAAGTAGAGGGTTTTACTATCAATACTCTACCTTTTGCTGACTAAGGAAAAAAAGAAATAGCTTATGAGTGAAGGATTAACAAGAATTTGTCCTTATAAGCCTTTTAATAATTTCTTATCATAAAAAGAAAGGAAGATTTATTTAAGAACTTCTTTAGAGATACAGGGGCATATGGGAATCACATTTGTGCTGTCGAAAGGTCATACCATGGAATCTAGATGACACAAAGTAGGAGACTTTTCCATTAGTTGAGGAATAGTTAACTTTTTCAAAGAAATGGTAGTGACAATATGTGTATTTAATAAAGTATGGCAAGTGACAATGAAAGAAGAGGGATCCCGGATCTTTCCAGATTTCCAATTTAAATGACTGGGAGCTAAAAACTGCATTTTCATTTACTTTTATTAATACACAAGCCAAAGGAAAAAGTCACTGAAGAAGGCATACTTCGAAAGTACAGCTAGCTGGGCAGGCGGTGCATGCCTACTTGAGCCAATTGAGACTGAGGGACGGAGGCAGAGGGATTTCAAGGTTGAACCCAGTTTGAGAAACTTAGCAACTTTTTGAGACTGTGTCTTAAAATTTAAAAACACCAAAAGGGCTCAGGGATGTAGTGCGATGTGGAGAAACTGGGTTTAATTTCCAGTACCAAAAAAAAAAAAAAGTGCCCCAGGAAAAAGATAAATGAAGATGATAGCTAAGGTTTGAAAGAAAGAATAAGTGGTTCGCTGTATATCTTCCAAATCTTATCTAGATTTGACCTATTTTACAGCCAGTGCCTCACTATTTTGCTATTTTATTCTCTTAGGTTTTAGCAATTTAATGTAATTCATTATTTAAGGATGAAGGGCCCTCTGTACCTCAAAAATTTCTAAATAGCACTTAACATACAGAATTTAATAATATACTCATCTATCTCCCCTTCTGCTTTTCCTTTCTCCAGTGACATTTTAAATACCAGATCACATTTCAGATTAAAGTTAAAATATTTGCCTAATACTGACTAATGTAGAGAAGAGGCCTCTCTCAGGTCTTTAAGCACACTTCAAGAAGAAGTCACAGGGAGAAACATCTGCTAGCCTATTTCTTCTCTTCTAAAATGCTAGAACATTTATAGTTTATTCCTAGAGATATTCCACATTGATAGAGGTAGAGAGTTTTATCATCAGTGAAGTGTGTATAGATAGTGCTTTCAGGACTGGGGTGATCCTACTCTAATGAGAGTCTTAGGTGTCAGGGAGAGTCCAGATGTCCAGGGAGCATTTCTGGGTGCGATGAGAATGATGATGGACCAGAAGATGTGTTGCAGTGATAAACAGCACAAGATAAATTGCAGCCACAGGTAACCCCAGACAAAACAAATCTGGTGCCAATTTATTATACCAGTGTTACAGTCATAAATGATAATCATCCTAAAGATGTCTTGATAGCCAATAGCTAGTAGTCAAGTACCTACGACTATGTTACCTTTATGGCATAAAGGACTTGGAAGAATCTGGAGACGTGGGAATGGCCCTGGGTTATTCTAGGTTCACTTTAACCACAAGTGTTCTCTTAAGAGGCAGATATGAAGATGAGAGTATGAGAGAGGAAGTAAGAGGGGGAAACAGAGGTCAGTGAGGAGAGAAGATCACAGTTTTGAAAATGCATTTGAAAATGGAGAAAAGGATCATGAGCCAACTACAATAGTGACATCTAGTAGCTAGAAAAGACAGGGAAATGAATTCTTTTCCAGACTTCTCAGAAGGACAGCAGAACTTTAGCTGCCTTGATATTAATCCACTAAGTGATTTCTACTTCTTTAAATCCAGAGAAGAGTAAATCTGTGTTATTTTATGCCACTAAGCTTTTGACAATTTGCCACAACAAGAGGTCACTAATGCAATTAATGAATAGCACTGTCGTTTTGGGCAGACAACAGTGCAGTTCAGTGGTTTTGAAGGAAGTTATTCTGTCTGCAATTATGCATCCTGGCTCTGGAATGCAGCAACCAAGTATTAACAGAAACTTTTAATTCATATGGCTTTTCATATTTTCAACTTGTGTTTAGGATGAAGGAACTAAGTCATGCTGTAGCAAAACATAATGAGGAACCCAGTAAACTTATAGAAAAGCCAGGTCTAGGACAATGTTGTTCAGTTTCATAGATTCCTGTGGTGGCCTTGGCTCACATTCAAAAACATACATATATAAACACATACATACATGTATGTATACATGTTAGTATATGTTTATAATACATGATGATTGGTGCACCATACACCTTAAGTCTTTCTTTTTTAATCTCTTTCTCCTTCTTTAAGTCCTCAGTTGCCTAGCACACTTCAGGAGCTCAGTTTCTCTACACATTTATGGCTATTTTGTCAGAAAGCACAGACTATAGAATAGTTCAGCTGTAGTCTTCTCAGGCCCCTCTCCTACTTTCTTATATGTACATACACAGACTTCTTTCTCTCCACGGAGCAAAGAGAGTAGAGAAACATTAGAAAGCATGTAAACCACCACAAATTCTGCACCAAAGAGGAAACACAAGTTAACTTGCTCTGGCTTTCTGAAAAATCTACTTCCAATTTGAAAAATCAAGTGAAACCAGGATCTCTGGGATTTAACACTAACTTCTGGAATTACACTCTCAGATTTTAGTATATGTGCTACCAAAACAGGTACACACCCTCAAATTTGAAACAAGAGTCCAATGCTAGTATTTTTATACATACAATTGGGGTTAAAATTGCATGTACAGGAAACTCATTATAATGATGGAGGAGGTATAAATACTGCTCTACCAGCAGCTGAGGCTTTTTGTAGCATAGTAATGTTGACATTAAGAAAGTCTGTGCGTTGTGATAATACAGAAACGTTATTACCAGTTTTAAAATAGAAGAATATAAAGAAAGCATACGAAGTGCTTCAGGCTGTCAGAAAAGCTGGATGATGACAGAAATACTGAACACCACTGCCCACATTGGTAATTTCAATGTCTGAAGAAGGAAATGGGATTTTAGGCTTGGAGGAAAGGCATCATAAAGTTGCAGAGAAGCAGGGAGAGTTGTATTTTTTTTTTTTTTTGAGACAGGGTCTCGCTTTGTAGTTCAGGCTGGCCCTGAACTCACTCTGTAGCCCAGGCAAGCCTCAAACTCAGCAATCCTCCTGTCTCTGCCTCCCAAGTGCTGGGATTACAGACGTGAGCCACCACGCCCAGTGGGAGAGTTGTATTTTTATGAGGAAGAAGACACAGACCTGGAATGACCGGGATGGGTATGTTACCAGAGGACACTGACAGACATCACACAGAGCTTCCCTGTCCACCTGTACCACAAACACCTCCCCATCCAGTACAGGCTCCCTGACACCAACCAGCCTCTGACTGAAGAAGAGGCAAAGTTTTCAGTACGTGCCAACTCGTTGCTCTCTCTTACATTCAAATTCTTTGTGTGGCTTTCTCGGATGAAGTCAATGCACACAGTACCTTCCTCGACTTATGAGTAAAATGTCGCGCCGTGAACTGCCTCAGTGCCAAGTGATTCCTTGACAGATGGAATGAGGGGGCCTGGAGAGGTTGGAGGAAATCTTTGGCTGATCAGAGCCCCGTTAAAGCAGGATACACTCCACCAACCTGAAGGAGACACTTATAATCTTCTTTAGTCACAGAACCTCCCCAAATTGGCCTTTGACTGTTCAGTTTCCTATTAATCTCAGAATGAGCACAGAGGACATGAGGAAGCGGGCACTGCATGATTTCATTACACTGAAAAGATGAAGTCAAGCTTCACTTGTACACTGAAGCAATTCCCCTACTGCACTGAAAAAATAACTTTTCCTTGAGAACAGTTTCAGCTTTTTTTGTAATTTGCAGATTTCCTATATATGAAATACCTAGTTCCCTCTATCATTAGCATCATCCTTTAGGGTGGTGTTTTGCTACAGCTAGTCAGGCAAAAGTGATGCATTACTGTTATTTACTGAAGTTTGCACACTTCAGATTTCTGTAGTGTATTATCTAACATCAGTTTGGTGCCTCAGCATACTAGATTTTGTTAGTTTTAAGATCCTCTTAGCCTCTTGGGCAAAAGTGCCTCAGATACCCTATGTTGTTGATGACCTTGACCGTTAACAGATAATTATTCAGGTACTTTATAGATTGACCTTCAATCATGTATTTTATCTGATGTGTCCTTGTACTGGGGTTGTGTGTTTTGGAGAGGAAGACCAAACAAGTCTACTGCCATTTCCCTCACAATGTATATAAAACACCACAATAGATGTTAGCCTTGAAAGAGATTGCTTTCTGAGTTTTTTTTTTTTTTTCTTTTTGAGACAGGGTCTCGCGTTGTAGTTCAGGCTGGCCCTGAGCTCACTATGGTGCCCAGGCAAGCCGCCGCGAACTCAGCAATCCTCCTGTCTCTGCCTCCCGAGTGCTGGGATTACAGGCGTGAGCCACAACGTCCGGCATTGTGGTATGAGGTGTTGATTGTTGGTGGGCGTGTCTCCACGCCCAGCATTATATGTGGTTACCAGGAATTGAACTCAGGACCTTGCGCTCGCAAGGCAGGCGCCAGAACCACTGAGCTAACCCTCCGGCCCCTGAGTTTCTTTTTATATAGTCCATTTTATATATACAAATACAACTGATTTTTCTATGTTAATTTTGTATCCTACAGCATTAATGAATTTGTATATTATTTCTAAGTGATTTTTAAGTCTTTGAACTTCCTATATATAAGATCATGTCCTCTACAAAATGGTTTTACTCCCTTATATCCAGTTTGGATGTCTTTATTACATTTTTTATGTCTCTGCCTAGAACTGTCAGTACTATGTGGAATGGAACTACTTGAAGGGGGCATACCTACTTGTGATCTTGTGCCGTGCCTTTTCAGTAACATATTAGCAGTGAACTAGCCACATATGACTTTTGTTAGTCTTTCCATATCTGATTTGCTAAGAGATTTTTATCAGGAAATGTTGTGAAATTTTGCCAGATCTTTTTTCTGTATCTGTTGAGATTATTTTTCTCCTTGATTCTGCTAATGTGACATATCACTTATATTAATTGATATCTGTTGAACAATTCTTGCATCCCAGGGATACATCCTTCTTTGTTATGGTGTGCAGTCTCTTTGATATGATGTCAAATTTCATTTGATGGTATTATGTTGAGGATTTTTATTCTACAAAACAGCCACGAAACAATTAAAATATGATGATAATAAATCCTGTATTTATTGGCCATTTGTACTTCTTCAGAGAAACTCAAAGCATAAATAATTTTAAAAGCATAATAAAGGATGGATAATAAGAAAGGACATAAATCTTTTGCAAGTGTGAAAGAGATCTAGAAAAGGAAGGAAGGAGAGATGGGATGACTGGAGGAATTTTAAAGAATTAAGATGTTTTATGCATATGTACCCAGTTCTCAATGATGAAAGTAATAACTATGTGCTACAAACATGTACTAGTAAAAATTTCCCAAAGCCTTCCAGAAGATGACATAAATCCTTAGTGCTTAAAATGTAAGTCAGTCAAACTTCTTGATCAAAAGAGCTAGAAAGACTGGGTAAAACGTAAGAATTAACTATTCTCACCCTAGCTTTAAGGACAGAATATGGCCTGAAGAGGAAGCAATCAATAAAGCTACCCTGTAGAAATGGAACCTAAACAAAATCAAGCCAAGTTATATTAGACCAAACATACTTAGACCAAATTTGTAACAAATTTGCAACAAATTTTAGACAAAAAATATTACTTAATGATAAGGGAGTCAGATCATTAAGAAGATACAATAATATGTACTTACACTGAGTACATATGTACTGAATATCAGGTCATATAAATATATAAAGAAAATATTAATATATCTCAAGAGAGACATAGCAACAGAGTAATAATAAGGAACTTCAATATCCCTCTTTCAACAATGGATAGATCACTTAAACTGAAAATCAATAAGCAACCAGTGGACTTGAACACTATTGTCCAAATGGACCTAATAGAAAAATACAGAAGATTGCTTCCAACTGCAGCAGGATAACACATTGAATCAGTAATACATCTTCTAACATGGAAAATCTGTGACCAGATGACTGCACTGGTGAATTCTAGTAAAAATATAAACAAAATTATTCCAAACTCTTCCAAAATTTTGAAGAGCAGGGATTTCCAACCTCATTTTCTGATGCCAGGACTATTCTGGTATGAAAGCAAGACAAGGATACTACAAGCAAAAAACTTAAAAGCCAATGACCCTGACAAAGATAAATGTGTTTCTTTAAATCAGGAGATTCAATTATATATATATATATATATATATATATATATATATATATATATATATTCCCAGATTTTAACCTTTTATCTCATTTCATATTTACAAACTATTTTATTATGACTTTTTTTTTTTAGACAGGATCTTGCTTTGTATTTCAGGCTGGCCCAGAGCTCACTATGTAGCCCAGGCAAGCCTCAAACTCAGTAATCCTCCTGTCTCTGCCTCTGGGTGCTGGTATTACAGGCATGAGCCACCACACCCAGTACTGTGGTATGTGGTATTGATTGCTGGTGGGCATGAGTCACCACACCTGGTATTGTTGTACTTGGTTACCAGGGATCAAACTCAGGACTTTGCACTTGTGAGACAGGTGCCAGAACCACTGAGCTAAATTTCTGGCCCATGACTTTTCTATACTTTTGGATTTGTCACATTACTGTTATTTCTAGCTATACACATTGTTACTTGGACATTGTAATGGTTTATCACTGTAGCAGTATTTTTCTATTTTCCAAACTGTGAATTAAATATTTCTTTCTTTATTTATTAAATTTAATCCTTTATTGGTACATTTTATATACACCTCACAATCATACATAACATTGGGGAATTTGTACCAGTATATAACACAAGTTAATTCTCACTTTCACCCAAATCCCTACCCACCCACACCTCCCCACCCCCTAATACATGCTTTTATTTTCTTCCAGAATCATATTTATTCCTTCCCCTCATTACATTTGGTTGTGGGAATTTATATTTATTTTAAACTGTTGAAAAGAAAACTCTGATCATGTTTCCCATTTCTGTCTCCTATTCCACTAAAATGAAATATTTCAAATATTTTTCCTTCCTTCAATGTTCTGTATTTCCACAAGCCTTTTAACTACAATAAATTTCAAACTGTATTTATCTAATTCTTTTTTATCTAATTCTTTTTTTTTTTTTTTTTGAGACAGGGTCTCGCTTTGTAGTTCAGGCTGGCCCTGAGCTCACTATGTAGCCCAGGCAAGCCTCGAACTCAGCAGTCCTCCTGCCTCTGCCTTCCGAGTGCTGGGATTATAGGTGTGAACCACCACCATTTATCTAATTCTTTTCTCAGCTCAATCATGGATTTCCATGAATGTTAGTGGTTGTTCTATGACTATGATCAGTTTCTTCTTTGTTTCATTTCTCTCTTTTCCATGTATTATGCTTCTATATCTCATTACCTGGCCCTCATAGTTCAAATCTACACCTACTATCATAATCTTATTTTATATAAATATGGTTAGATCATGCCTTTTACTCTACTATTTTCTCTTTTCTTTGTTACTCTATTTTGAACACTATGTTTTGATTTGCTTGTTTGTTTAGAATAAAAATTTTCTAGTAGTTTCCTGAGATGTTGTATATGTGTAATATGTTTCCTAATATTTGATATATTCATAAATTTCCATGACTCACTTGAGAGGTAAAACACACTTTTAGTAGGTACATATTTTTCAGTTACAATTCTTTTTATCCACATTCTGGATATACTGTTTCCCTTTTCTTAAGTAGTCTTACTGAGTATGAAATTTTTGATTTCTAATACTTGTCTTTTGATTAGACAACTGTAAATTTTGTCTTTACCCCACTGACTTGGCAATTTTATCCATGTGGATGCCATCTTCAATCAGTCCTTGATAAAAGTTACTGAGCTATTTAAATTTGCATATTTACTAAGGCATTGCTCTTAAAATATATAAAGAACTAATAGTAATTCAGGGAAAACAATAAACAGCCCACCTTCATTCCATAAAATAAAGAGAGGATGTGAAAATGTATGCGTAATTATGGTCAATATATAGTATACAGTCAACAAATTTAAGATCATATCATAATCTACGTTTCTCAGAAAATAACTAATTTTTGAGAGAATGCACTCTCAAGTGATGATAAGGAAGGAACAGGAAGAATGAAAATGGTAGAAAGGAGAGTTGATATGAGCTAGTTACAGCTGAATGTGACTGATTAGTCCATTCTATAACACTGCTTTCACAGAAGGTATTAAAAGGTGTTGCAGATCAGTAAAATTTGGGGAGTCCTGGGGAGTGGACAACTGAATCCACCATTTCTCATACTCCCTAGGCAGTGTTCCTCATATTCATGTCCATAGAAGCAGAGTCCAACAGCATTGCAAACCTCAGCATTAACTTGGAAATTCTGGCTATAACAAGGACATCATATAAAAGCACTATTTTGCCTGCTTGAGAACTCCAGGAGGCCACCCTGGTTACACAGAACTGAGACATGCCACGGTGCTGTTGAGAAGATCTAAATGGCTCATTACAAGTGCCAAGCTATGTCCTGTACAGGTACAAATTCTCAGTGAGGAATGTGATCATAATGTATTCCTAAAATGTAGCAATAAAAACTCAGTTTAATAGAAAAAAAAGAAGTTCCAGGTAAAGTCACTAGTTACTGTTTTATTTCTGCTGTATTAGTGAAAATTAAGAAGTCTGTCTACATCAATTATTGACAGCCCATGAATCAATGTTATATTATATATTGGTGCTAGGCATTATACGTTATAATTATGGTACTTCAGAAAATGCTAACTGAGGTGCATCTGGTGAAGTAGAACATTCATATTCTTATGACCCAGAAATTAGTCTTCTATATGAAAAAAGTTTTATATGTGTTGAGCAGGAGACATCTGAAGGAATGTTCACAGAAGCATAAATAGCAAAACGTGAAAAAATATGCATAGGAGATAGAAAAATACATCTGTAATGCCATCACAATATGAAACATGGGAATATACATTTAAGTTCTTGTTGAAGAATTATAAAGCAAACTCCAGAACTCCATGTAGTTTAGGCATGCATACATACAATAAAGCAATGTGGAAAATTTTCAAGGATTCTTAAACACAAAATTTAGTTTAATTCTGGTTTTGTTGTTTTTGTTTAGTTTTTTTTAAATTTGAATCTTTATTGGTACTTTGTATATACACATCATGATCACACACAATATTGAGAATTTGCACCAGTATATGACACAATTTAATTCTCATTTTTCCATTCCCCGACCCAACTACAACTCCCACCCCTATATACATAAGCTGTTTCCCTTTTTTTATTATCATCATATTTTTTCTTCCCTTCATCACTTGCCCTTACACCCCATTTCCCTTTGAATATTTTCTATTTCACAATATCTAACATATATTCGAGAGCTCATTTACGTCTTCAGTTCCTCATACCAGAGAAAAGATACGGTATTAGTTTTCAGACGCAGGGTCTCACTTGGTAGTTCAGGCTGACACTGAGCTCACTATGTAGCCCCAGGCTGGCCTTGAACTCATGGCGATCCTCCAGCCTCTGCGTTCCTAGTGCTGATATTACAGGGGTGATCCACCATGCCCTGAAATTTAGTGTCATTTTTATCTCTCTGTTTTTGCACATGGGAGCAGCTAGGTCACATGGCTGCACTTGTTATTGGTGACTTTTAAGGGTACATGGAAACTGAAAAAGAGAAAACATTATTTTTCCCTGATTCAAAAAGGGAAAAAACTTCTTGCATAGAAAATTTGTAATTGCGAATTCTTTCTCTGCCCCTTTGAGATGTATGTACAATTTTTAAAAACTAAATGAGACTTTCCAGCTTACAATCCAAAAGTATCTTTCTCAAGTTTCTGAGAACCAAGTCTTTGCAATGTAAACATGAAGGAGAACTGGTCTCTATCTCCCCGTTTCTGTGGAAGAGTAGCCTAATTTCAAAACTATCTTCTGACAAAAAGAAAAGAGCAACTGATCTTTCCTTTAGATAAAGCCAATTAGCTAGCAAAATAGTCACACAGAGAACAGAATGAATTTAAGATAAATGATGTGTGACACATGTTTCGGTCAGTCTTCTTAGTTGAGGATTTTTTTCTCTTGAGAACATCAATATAATAAATTATATTTCTTTGACTACACAGACAGGTGAGATTTTTTTCTGTCTTTGTAATTTCTTTAGTAGATTGCCTGTGATAGATATCAAAGTATAGCTTAATGCTTTTTTAATAATAGTACTGCTTTCTTCTTCTATTCCAATGGTATCCATACACACACACACACACATATGTTTTTAAATAAAATAATACTAATGCAAGTAGAAATAATAAACACAAAATTCACGACGGTGCTTGTAGATATAAGTGTCAACCACGTGTATAATATTTATTAAGCCAAGTGATGTTGAGTGCTTATTAGCATCTTAATCCCTATTGTGTACCTGAAATATTTCATGCCTATCATGTTAATTAAAGGTTAAACATATCTTTTTTGACATTTTATTGGTACATTATATATACACATCACAATTGCACTTCACGTTGAGAATTTGTGCTAGTATATGACACAATTTAATTCTCATTTCCCCCCTCCCCTACCCACCCTACCTCCCCCAACCATATATACACAAGCATTGTTTCCTTTTTCTTAACCATCTATTGTTTTCTTTCTTCATTATTTACCCCTAAACCCCATTACTCTTTGAATATTTACTATTTCACAATATCAATCATGCATTGTAGAACACATTTATGCGTTCAGTTTCTCATATCAGAGAAAATATAGAATATTTCCACATCTGTGACCTATTTATTTTACTTATGAGTATGTCCCCATTTGGATTTAGGTTCTAATTTCAGGTGTGGTCTATTATTGTGATTAATAACTTATGAATGCATTTTAATATATCAAATAATATTTTAAATATATAAAATATAATATTTTAATCTATTCAATTTATCCTTTTTTTCTTTTTTGAAACAGGGTCTCACTTTGTAGTTCAGGCTGGCCCTGAGCTCACTATGTAGCCCAGGCAAACCTCAAACTCAGCAATCCTCTTGTCTCTGCCTCCCGAGTGCTGGGATTACAGGCATGAGCCACCATGCCCAGCTCTTGTTTTTTTTATTTTTAATATCCGAGAAATTTACTGTCATTTGAAGATGTTAAATGATCTTATGAAATTAATCACTAAATTATACAACACTCACAAACACACACACACACACACACACACACACATGATTTAAACTAAGCCTTTCATGACCAGATGATCAGTTAGAAATCAAAATAATATTTATGGTGTTCTTTCCTACACAAAATTTCACAGATGTCTATCATTTATCAGGAACAAAAATTATTTCCCTTTTCAATAAGATTTTTTTCTTTAAGAATAGGCTGTATTTCAAAAATATTTTATTTCCAGTAAAATTGATAATAATAATAAAATATATCTTCTGATAGCTCTGTTCCAAAATTGTTATTGGCAGAACAAATTAAAAGCTTGTATCATTAAATCATGTCGTATACTGGTACAAATTCCCATTATTGAGTGTGATCATGATGTGCATATACAATGCACCAATAAAGATAAAAATTAAAAGCTTGTATGAGAATCATCACTTTCTCAGCAGAAGTCAGCCCAAGTTGAATGGGGGGGGGCTAGAGCACAGTCTCGATAATATGTATTCGGACTATATGAAATCTAGGCAGAAAGACAATCATTCCGCTATTATTACTTTTAAAAAATACACCACAGGCAAATAAGGTAAGGACGACCTTAGCATAAATTTTATCTATTTCAATAGAATACAGATTTAAACAAATGTGATTATAGCATTTAAAGATCTGCATGCTCTGAAATACAAGCTCAGCAGATTTCATATTGTAATTAGTATTTACCTTTTAACTGCTTTGAATGACTTCCATCAACTGTGTTCAAGAAATGAAATTGCCTTGTGGGACTAAAAAATGAAATGTTTTTATTCAGCTAATTTTCCAAGAACTCCAAGTGCAAGCAAATTTTGAAATCTTTAAGGATAAAGTTCTGGCTTTGAGGAGACACTTAGGTTAGGCATCTGTATCTAAACTGGAAATGGAAAAATGTCCACAGAGAAATTCAGAAGCAAACAAGTTCTTGCTTGTGACATACACTAGAAGAAGCTAAATCGGGAGTGAGGTGAGTGTGGTCCAAAGGCAAAGCTAGTTACTGTTTTTTTCAATCGCTAGTTACTGTTCCCTTTCTTAGAGCCTTCATGAAACTCATGCCACATCTCAAGCTCCCAGATACCGTGTTTTCCTGCTTTTCAGCTTCCACCAAAATCTATGCATTGTTTGTGCCTTTATTCCAACAATGTCTGCACAGCAAATTTTCTAGGCATCTTAGAGAACATACTTTTTATATTTCATGGCTCTCTTTATGCTCCAAATCAGAGATTCTAGTTGAGATAAATGACTTGACATATATCATTGTGCACAACTTTTAATGTTTCGTATCCTCAGTAACAGTTCAAAAGTTTGCTCTAGAAAGACCTTTGGCTTATTTATTCTTCAATTCCAATTTATTGAACAACTACCTTTATCAGAAGCTATATACCGTAAGAGGTGTGTCAGGTCTAGTGTTTAGACATCATGTAAACATCATTAGCACATACATTCTCAACAATCTGGGACATATGTAGAAAGTTTGGATAATTAATAGCATCTGTATATTTTATGCTGATACAATTTTTAATATAAATAAAATTCCTTTTATTTGCATTTAAACTGTTTTGATTACTAGTTTCCAATTGTTGCCATAACAAACTATCACAAATGTACTATTTAAAACAACACACGGTTGCTGGGCATGGTGACTCATGCCTGTAATCCCAGCACTTGGGAGGCAGAAGCAGGAGGATTGCTGAGTTCGAGCCTTGCCCGGGCTCCATAGTGAGCTCAGGGCCAGCCTGAACTGCAAAGCGAGACCCTATCTCAAAAATGAACAAACAAAAAACCATGGTTATCAGTCTTTATTATCTTTTTACTTTTATAGCTCAAAGAGGGATCTTATTGGGCAAAAATTAAAATACTGGAATATCTGAATTTTTTCTGGAGGCTCGAGGGGGAAAATCTATTTCCTTGAGTTTTCTAAGTTTGAAGACTGCTTACACTCTTCAAAGGTGGCGATGGACAACAGAGCCTTAATCCAATTTTATTACTTCAGTACTGCTTCCATCACGTCCATAGCTAACTCTGACGCCTTTCCTGACTCCTTCTTCCACTACTACAGACAGTGAGTACAAAAAACTGCCCCTGAATAGTCCAGATGGATAATGAGTAAGTACACTTCATTCCCTTGGCCAGAGGAAACACGGCAGAAGAGTGAGGGCCAGCAGCACGGACTGTCTAAGACAATGTGCCCAGAGTCTGGAAATCAGCAGCTCAGAGACCCAACAAAGAGTGTAGTAGACTCGTGAGAACCACCCACAGGGTAATTCATTCCCTTTGCCATGTAACCTGATACAGTCATAAACTTTGAAAGTTAGGATATAGACATCTTTGGAAGCATTATCCAAATTATTAGCATAATTAAGCAATCAGTAGTTTGAATTTTATCAGATAAAATCAATAGTGTTATAGTTATGTTTGGCCCGTGGTTCAAAAATTAAAAGGAAACAGTACAATTAATTTGCTCGCATCCTAAGCCCAGGGAATGACGACTTGAGACCCCGAACCTAATCCTCCAAAATCATGGGGATTAATATTCATGTGTAGCCGGGCATGGTGGCTCACGCCTGTCATCCCAGCACTTGGGAGGCAGAGACAGGAGGATTGCTGAGTTCGAGGCTTGCCTGGGCTACATAGTGAGCTCAGGGCCAGCCTGAACTACAAAACAAGACCCTGTCTCAAAAAAAAAATATTCATGTGTAATCATCAGATGTCCATACTGATGTGTAACCATCAGATGTCATATGAAGAGCTCACTGGATTGCTCAGAGTGGTCTACTGGCTATCCATGAGACTGGTATGGAATTTAATGGAAGAAAAGGAGTAGACAATTACGTGTTTCTCCTTACTCTCTAATCTTTAACTGGTTAGTTGTTCCTTCTAAAGATGAGAGGAATTTAATAGTTAACCCTAGAAGTTACCTCTAATATCAATTGATATTCTTGAACCATTTGTGTAACAGAGAACAAATCATATGTATAAGACCTACTCATAAAAACAGAAAAACCATGTGATCCAGCTATATCACTCCTTGGTGTACATTTAAAGGAAAAGAAGTCAGCATGTGACAGGTACACTTGTATATCCATATTTATCATGGCATGAATCACTGTAGCTAAGTCATGACTATCACCTAGGTCCCTACCAATGGATACATTTGGAAAAACCAAAATGGAGTATTATTCAGTTATAAAGAAGAGTGAAATCATGTAGTGTGCAGGAAAGTTGATAGAACTGGAGATCATCATGTTAAGCGAAATAAGCCACATTCAGAAAATTAAGTACCACATTCTTTATCTCAAATGTGTAACCTAAGGGTAGAAAGAGGTTACATAAAAGCAGAAAGGAAGATATAAAATGTACCAATGAGATCAATTAAAAAAGAGAGAGAAGAAGGCATCAGGGAAGTAGGGAAAGGTGAGTGAAGAAGAGTAGTAATATGAATGCATAGAATCATAGGATGTTATATGAATTTATATGACATGCATATATAATTTATATCATATATAACCCAATAGCTAGTATAATTAACATGCACTAATATTTTAAAATTTTTTAAAGAATTAAAAGGCCAATTAGGAGAAAATATTGATCACTGACATAAAAATAAGCTCAGTACATTTTACACTTTTTTAAAAAAAATTTTTGTTTTAGCTTTTGTGTCTTACAAAATGTTTCCGCTTAAAAGTGGCTACTTAAAACAAAGTGGTGCTTTTATTTTGAACTCTGAAAAACACTTCTCTGTACAGTTCTGTACAAAAATTTGAAATTCAAGTAATAAGTGTGTAAAAGTCTCTTTTACAATTTTAAATTAAATGGCCATTTGTTATTGATACAAACCTTAATAGTTGCATCAATAATGTACCAGTGTTTATTTTAATCAAGTCAGTTGGAGAAGAAAATTAACTACTGACTTTTTATGAATGTTAATCAAAATGTCAATTCCACCTTTCACTCAAAAAGATACTTTGTCACACTTTAAAATGGGAGATGATTTAAGAATTTAGAGTACAGACCATGTGGGTTTGTACTTGGAAGGGTTAGTTGCAAAAGGAGAAGATCAAGCAGCTTAAAATAACTAATTTAGAGATGAAATTTTATCAGTGAGACTTACTGGTAAATTAAAAATTCCTCATTCATTTTGCACTTCCTCTGTTCTAGAAAACTAGAGAGTAATCAAATCAATCTTTTTAAAAATTGAATTCTTTATTAGTACATTTTATATACACATTATGATCACATTCAATATTGAGAATTTGTACCAGTATGTGACATCAGTCTTAAGTATTTCAAGAATCGAACACATATGTATTTCAAGAATCAAATACATATCGACATCCAATGTGTCTCAGTCATTTCTGGAGCAGAATACCAGACCCCTACAAATTAAAGGAGGAGAAGTATGTTTCGGCCTATGGTTTCTAGAGGTTTTGGCCCACAGCCTCTAGTTCCAAAGCAGAGGGGCAGGACATAGTAGAACACCCCGTACATTGTAAAATTTAACCATTGTTAGAAATGTTGGAGGAGGAAGAGCTCAGAGTATGTCAGGAGGAAGCAGAGTCAGGGAAAGGAGGACAACACATGCGAGCCACGTCCCCAGTGATCCATCATTTCCTATCAGGGCTCAGTCCCAATGTCATACACCCAGCTAGAAACCCATTGGTAGACGAATCCAGTTTCACACATATATGACCCATTTAGAAGTCCGTAACCCAGTCACCCCCAAAACACCACCTGTGAGTCCCTAAGACTTGGGAAGACATGTAGACATAAGCCATATAGCACAATGAAAGTTAAAATTCTAAGCAGTATTACTTGCCATGTTATATTTATGATATTAAAGTTATAGCTTGCTCAGGCCAGAGATTTAGCTCAGGGGTTCCAGCACCTGCCTCGCAAGCATGGTGACTCACGCCCACCAGCAATCAATACCGCATACCACAGTGCCGGGCGTGCTGGCTCACGCCTGTAATCCCAGCACTCGGGAGGCAGAGGCAGGAGGATTACTGAGTTCCAGGCTTGCCTGGGCTTCATAGTGAGCTCAGGGCCAGCCTGAACTACAAAACGAGACCCTGTCTCAAAAAAAAAAAAAAAGTTATAGCTTGCTCAAACCATGCACTTTTTGGTTGATAATATGTAGGTCTGTATTCAAATTTGTACCTTAGAACAAACACTATTTTTTGACTTATATGGCATTTTAGAATCAAAGCTCTTAAAAGTATCATGTGTAAATGTCATACCTGCTTATTGTTGATTAAATAGATGGAAATGAGTGCTTATTATCGCAAGTGAGCACACATACCATTAACCAGATGAAAAGTGAAAACCTTTGTCAGATGTTTAATATTCCCCAAGAAAATACATGAATGTTATACGTAGCACAGCCAAAATACTGGCATGATTTAATAATTACAATTTCCCTTAATTTGGAAGATTTTCTGTAGTGTAGTTACTGCATTAATAGTGATCAATGAATCGAATGTACATCTCTTGATTCAAAGCTACCAATATTGGCATGGCAGTTAGGACTAAAATTGGAAATATATACTAATATTCATTTAGAGAAAGTAGGTGAAGGACATTTATTTAATATCAATAAAAACAAACCAGAAATCCAAAAGACTAGCAGGTAAAAATAAATCTTAATATTTGTTTCATTTTTGAAAAAGAGCAAAGAAAACACTTCATGGGCTGGGGATGTAGCTACAGACCTAGCATACATATAAGGCCCTGGGTCAACTTCCTAGTCATAAGAATATTATATAAACGTGTGTAAAGAAGGCTGGAGGGGAACCAAATATCCAAGGTAAGTATGTGGATTTTTGATGGTCAGAAAACTCAAGCCTTTGTGAGATACCTGTCTTTATACACAGTTATCCTGCAGTTCCTGATACTACTATTTAAAAATGCAAATGGAGACATCTGGAGGATATACTAATAAGTGAAATCAACAGATCACAGATAGACAATTCCCGGATCTTCTCTTTGGCATGAACACCTGTAGATGCAAATGAGTTCTAGAAAGTAGGACAGCTTTTATAGAGTGGAATATTTCTATAGGAAACTTGGTGTGGGAATGTGATGAGGGGAAGGAATAAATATGATA